>JASDQU010438073.1:54280-86243 GCA_032191745.1 Picea mariana
TGTGTGCTTGTAGATGGTGTACCAGTAGGCTGTGTACCAGGATCCACAGCGATCCATTGTTCTTTGTCTACAAGAAGGTCCTCCATCTTGAGCTTCCATAGCTCAAATTTTTTACCGTTGAACTTCTCTATCTCGATTCTAGATGAGCTCGCCATTCCTCTTTCTTTACTCGAATATCCACTGCAAAATCTCCCACTAAACCTAGGTTTATCACAGACCCAAGATAAACTTGATCTATCAAGATCGAGCCAAACCCTCAGCAACAAAGGCATCCCTCTGAAGCCAAAAACAAGCTATGATACCACATGTAAGTTTTAAACCTGTGAAGTAAAGCAATGCATATAGATTCTTAAGTAATACAGAAATTAATCAATGGCTCATACACAGAGTACACAGATATTTTATATCGGAAACCCTCAACTGGGAAAACCTTTCTTATTTTCATTATATCGAATTTCACCATTCGCCATACAATATATACAATGTTTTTAGGTATTCCATAGATACCAAAACCCTAATCCCTTAATCCGGGATTAATTTAGAAATCTACTAAAAATAGAAAAATCCGCACCCACACAAGCAGTTGTCGTATCTAACGCACCCACACACACACACATGCAAAGAATATAACACATACCCAACATATTCGAGCACAATAGTTAGAAAATCAAGTACTAACTTTGAGTCCAAGTGATTTTTCTTGCATTGAAGACTATCTATCTAAGTTTAAAACACTCAAAACTTTATGTGAAGAATGTAAGATAAAGATAGATGAAGATCATTGCATATATATTATTCTTTCTAAGATAGGTAGTGCATATTCTATGTTTGTATCTACCTTTTATGCCATATAAGACACTGTAGGGGCAGCTTATCAAAAACCCAATCTTGAGAACTTTTGTGATTCTTTGATTAGAGAGCGAGATAATCTAGTACAACTTGGAGTGATCAGCACTACAGGTACCTCCAACAAACCCTTAGTTGTCCACCAAAAAGATAAACCCAAGAATCCCAAGAAGAAACATCCTCGCCACAACAACAAGAAATATAAGGGTCCCAAGCCCACTCAGACATCTTTTGCTCCTAATGGAGACAAAGGAGAAAAATATAAAGATAAGAATACTAACAAATGTTGCAACTTTTGTGATAAATATGGTCATGATGAGTCCAAATGTTTCAATAATATGGCAGCTTTAGAAGCAACGATGAAGAAGCACAACATCAGTATTTCTACTTCTTCTTCTTCTTCTCATGGACATGCACTTTATGCTTCTAGTTTCTCCTTCAATACACCTTCTAATTCTACTTTTGATAAGTGGCTTATTGATTCTAGAGCATCTTATCATATGGCTAAGGATAGAGACATATTTTCTACTCTAAATGAATGTAACACCAAGAAAATATTTGTTGGTGATGATAGATCTCTTAGTGTTGAAGGATTTGGAACAATACAAGTAGAAAATGGCCATTTTAATGATGTATTATGTGTTCCAAGTCTTTCTTGTAACCTTCTATTAGTATATCAAATCACTCATTTAGGTGAAGGTAAAACTGTAGAGTTTTCACCTCACCAAGTTGTAATCAAGGATCTAAAATATCCTAATCATGTTCTTGCAACTGGAATTGTTGATGATATTACCAGGTTGTACAAGTTTGACAATTTTGGGTCATCATCTTTTTCATCAGTTTTTATTGCTCATAGCAATGACTTGAGCAAACTTAGGCATGAGTGGTTTGGTTATCTAAACTATCACTCATTGCAACAACTATGTAATCAACAGATGGTGACTGGTCTTCCTCTTGTTTCATGCAGAGATGGTGTTTGTGCTGGTTGTGTTCTCGGCAAACATCATTGGGACAGTTTTGAAAAACATGCCTCTTGGCACGCCTCGGGTCCTTTGCAGCTTGTTCATAGTGATTTGTGTGGTCCACTTTCTTCTCCTTCTTTTTCTGGGTGCAATTATTTCTTAAATTTCATTGATGACTTTTCCAGAGTTACTTGGGTTTACTTCTTAAAACTTAAGAGCGAATTTTTTGAAATTTTTTTGGCCTACAAGGCCCTTGTAGAAAAGAAATTTGGACATCAAATTCAAAGGTTAAGAATAGATAATGGAGGTGAATATGTGAACAATAATTTTACAAATTACTGCACTACAAAGGGAATCCAAATGCAACACACTGTTCCATATACACCACAACAAAATGGTGTTGCTGAGAGAAAGAACTACACATTAAAAGAAATGGCCAATTGTATGATCCAATCTAAGGGATTAAGTCTAAAGTATTGGGCGAAAGCCATCAACTATGAAAATTACATAGTAAATCTCACTCCCACAAAGGCTCTTAAAAATATAACATCGAAAGAAGATTGGACTAAAATTAAACCAGATATAAGTCACTTCCGTGTATTTCGCAGTATAGCATGGGCTCACATTTCTGATGAGAAAAGGAAAGCATTGCTGCCTAAAAGTGAGAAGTGTATATTTTTTGGTTATTCTGAAGATGTCAAAGGTTATAGAATTCTTCAATCACATTGTAAAAGAATTATTATTAGAAGAGATGTTAAATTTGATGAAAATCTCTTGGCCTGCGAGCCTAATTCGGCGTTTGTGCCTTCTTTGGCCTGCAAGCCTAATTCGACAGTTGTGCCTTCTTCGTCCCGTGAGCCATCTTCATCATTTGTGCCTTCTTATGATATGGTTTCTTCTTCAGATGATGATAGTGAGTATGAAAATCCACCTCCGCCTGCTCACCCTCCTCTAGATGAGTCCTTTGAACCTGAACCAACACCAGCTCCACCACATCCGATATGGGTTCGTTCAACATGAGAAGCAGTTGGTGATCTTGTCGGTGATCCTTCAGATCAACGTCGGACATGTTAAAAGGTCCAGTCAGTCTCTTCTATTTTGTCTCAAGTTTCAAAAACTCATGATCCAGAGACATTTGCAGAAGCTTCAAGTCATCCAGATTGGGATACAACAATGAATGAAGAATATCGTTCTTTAATGGAAAATGATACTTGGGATCTTGTACCTCTTCCAAAAGGAAGAAAACTTGTTAGATTCAAATGGGTCTACAAAACTAAGTATGCATCAGATGGAAGTGTTGAAAGACATAAGGCTCGGTTAGTTGCCAAAGGATTTTCCCAAGTTGAAGGAATTGACTATAATGAAACCTTTGCCCTTGTAGAAAAAATGAATTTCGTCTTCCTTGTTCTTTCCCTTGGTGCCTCACATAAATGGGAGGTCCATCCGATGGAAGTTAAATCTGCCTTCTTGCATGGAGATTTGCAAGAAGAAATATACATGGAACNTTATGTTGATGACCTTATCCTTACTGGTAGTGACTCAAAACTTTTAAACCATGTGAAAACCATCCTTAAGACGAAATTTGAAATGAAGGACTTAGGATTTTTTCACTATTTCTTTAGCTTCCAAGTTTTTCAAAACAATGAAGGAATTTTTCTTTCCCACTCTAAGTACGCTTGTGACCTTCTTCATCACTTTCACATGGACGATTGTAAACCAACCCCTTCTCCCTTCTAGTCTGGAGTCAAGCTTACTACCACCTGTACTTCTCCTGAAGTTGATTCCACCCTGTACCATCAGTTAGTTGGTAGCCTCTTATGCTTGACTCATACCCATATTAATATTTTCTTTGTTGTTGGTCTTGTTGCCCGATATATGAAAATGCCCCATGAAAGCCATTGCAAAGCAGCTAAAAGGATACTTCACTATGTTCATGGTACAGTTCAGTTCAGGATACATTATAGTTGAGGGGGGACTCCTTTATTAGTTGGTTTCACTGATTCAGATTGGGTCGGCGACCCTGATGATCAGAAGTCTACTGCAGGTTATGTTTTCAGCCTTGGTTCAGGACCTGTCACTTGGGCCTGTAAGAAACAATAGGATATTGCACTTTCTTCAGCAGAAGCAGAGTACTGAGTAGTGGTAAATGCAAGTCAGGAAGCTCTGTGGCTTCGACAGATCCTTTCAGAGTTTGGATTCTAGCAGCAGCATCCGACCAGCCTTTGGTGTGACAATCAGAGTGTCATCAAGCTCGCCAAAGACCCATTTCAACATCAGCGTAGCAAACACATTGAGATACACATGCACTTCATCAGAAATCTCATTCATGATCAAGTTATTGAAGTGCTCTTTTTCCCTACAGAAGATCAAGTTGCAGACATTTTCACAAAGTCTCTTACAGAAAAAAAGTTTTCCAAACTTCAATCTATGTTAGGAGTTCAAGAAGTTGTCATTAAGGGGGGATAGGCTCTAATTCCTCCTTCCTTCTCCTATTGTGTCACTATTGTAAATCCTTCAATACTATTCCATGTTGTTCTTAAGGGGGGATGTTAGGATATATAGACACTTAGGAGTTAGTTAATATCTACTTGGTCTATTGTGTCATTAGGTAAAAGTGTGTTTTCTAGTGTGTTTCTTTAGTATGCATTAGTATGCACTTGTAGTTAGGAAATTCGACAGTCATGATATATTCTCGACATAGAGTGATCCAACGGTTCATACTCTCCTCGATCTTAATGACCATTGATCCATGGCTTAGCACCCAATTGGTGCATGATCTCTATTTAAAGAGCATGGAGGGTCATTTGTTGATGATCGATTGTGAGAAACTCTCTTGTAAAATATCTCTGTAATCTTTTTATTTGCATTAATAAACTGCTCCAAGTGGTCACGTTGGTTGGGGCGGTGGATGTTTCCCCGTAGGGGTTTTACCACATGAAAATATCAGTGTGTTGATATTTGATATGGTTATGTGAGTGGTTACTGAAGGTGTTTGTCCTCTGTTGGAATACCTGTGTTGTCGAACAACAAAATGGGGATAACAGGGAGAACCAATGTTTTTTGTAAAGAAAAAGGATGGAACTTTTTGGTTTTGCATTGAATATACAAAGCTAAATAAGATGAGCATCAAGAATAAGTATCCACTACCATGAATTAATGACTTCTTTCGTTAGTTCAAGGGAGCTACATTTTTCTCTAAGATCAACTTGAGGTCAAGATATCACTAAGTCAAAATCAAGGATGTAGAAATTCACAAGACACTTTTTAGAACGAGAAATGGAAACTATGAGTTTGTAGTGGTGTCATTTGGGCTTAACAATGCACTAGCTACTTTCAATTTTTTAAGGAATAATTCTCTCAATGAGTATTTGGACAAGTTTGTCTTAGTGTTTTTTGATGATATTCTGGTGTCTTCCAAGACTAGAGAAGAGCATGAAGAGCATCTCAACACGGTATTACAAGTGTTGAGATATCACCACTTGTATGCTAAGTTCAACAAGTGTGACTTCTTTTGGAAAGAAATACAATATTTAGGGCACACAATCTTGGCAGAAGTAGTGGCAGTAGATCCTGAGAAGATTAATGCAATCATGTATTTGCCTACCCCTCATAATATAACAAAGGTAAGTTCGGTCATGGAATTAGCTAGATATTATAGAATGTTCATTAAAGTATTTTCCAATATTGGTCATCCCATTACTTCACTACATAGGAAAGGAAAGGAATCTGTATGGTCAACAAAGTGTCAAGCCAACTTTTAGAAGTTGAGCATATATCGACCAATGCCCTATTTTGAAGATTGTAGACCCTGTTAAGGATTTATTGGTTAGCGTGAATTCTTGCAAAGAGGGAATCGATGGAGTTATTATGCAGGAAGGGTAAGTGATATGATATGAGTCACAAAAGTTAAATGATAATGAGCAGTGGTATGTCACCCATGATCTAGAACTTGCAACAATTGTGCATGAATTGAAGATGTAGAGGAACTACTTGCTCAGAAGAAGGTTTGTTTTGATGATAGACCATTTTGGTCTAAATTATTTGTTTGACTAGACATGGTTGAATGTTAGATAGAATAGATGGATGGAACTAATTAGTGAGTTTTTTTTGAAATCAAACACATCAAAGTAAAGGAAAACAAAGTGGAATATGCACCCAGTCAAAGTGTGCAAACAATACACTTAGTAGCAACAAGTGTAGGGAAGTATGACATCAAGTAGAGAATTAAAAATTGTCTCACAAGAAGATGAGTTTTTCAATCAGATAAGAGAAGTATTGCAGCAAAAACCTAGAGAGAAAAAGTATGAATGATATTGGTTTACAGTTGATAAATTTATATTGTACAACAAGTTGTATGTACCTTATTCAGCAAACCTGAAATTCCTAATCATGGATGAATTTTATAGGAGACCCTATGTAGTTCATTATGGTTACCAATAAATCATAACTGCAATGAGGCAGTTGTATTACTGACCAAGAATGAAGCAGGACACTGTCGAATATATTTCCAAGTGTCTGGAGTGTCAGCGGGTTAATGTTGAACACAAACACCCGAGAGGACTATTACATCCATTTCCAATTCCATAATGGAAATGGGAGACAATATCCATGGATTTTATTATTGTATTTCCAAGGAAAGTTAGGCAAAATGATGCAATCATGGTAGTGGTGGAAAAATTGAGCAAGGAATCTCACTTTATCCCCATCAAATACACTTTTAAGGCTATAGATGTTGCTGACATTTTTATGAAGGAAAGTTTCAGATTGCATGGGCTACCCAAAACCATAATTTTAGACAAAGATGCTCAGTTCACTTAAATATTTTGGAAATGTTTGTTAACAGGTTTGGGAATCTAGTTAGTGTTTAGCACGACCTACCATCCTCAAATAGATGGTCAAACCGAAACAGTGAATGGAGTGTTGGAATACATGTTGAGGATGCACGTCAGGAACCAACGCAAGCAATGGGAAGAATATATACTCTTGGTAGAGTTTTCCTCTAGTAATGGTTATGAAGACTCATTGAAGATGAGCCCATTGGAGACTTTGTATGGTAGGAAATTCATAGTTCCAATTACTTGTGAAATTATAGTGGAAAAAATCACACTTGGACCATAATTATTAAAAGAAATAGAGTAGGAAATGATTGGGATAAGACATAATTTAAAGGTAGCGCGGGATAGGAAAAAGAGCTATGCAGACAACAAGAGAAATCATAAATATTTCAAGGTGGGAGATCATGTGTATCTCACGGTGAAAACTAGGAGGAATTCCCTAAGGATGGAGACTTGTTCTAAGTAAGAACCCCCAATATTGTGGGTCATTTGAAGTCCTAGAAAGAGTGGGACCAATAGCATATGGACTTGCCTTTCCACCTATAGTTATATCTCACAATGTGTTCCATGTGTCTTTATTAAAGAAATATGTTCATGATTCTAATCATTTTATTGATTGGACTAGGATACAGGTAGAACTAGAGGGATAATTCCAACCTAAACCTCAACACATCTTGGACAAGAGAGAAATATTGCTTCGGAACCGATCCATCGTGTAGGTCAAGGAGAAATGGAATAACTTTGGAGCATATGAGGCTACTAGGGAATTGGAAGATGCCATGAGAATGGTATACAAATCTTTTTTCTATATGAATTTTACATATGTGGTGTTTTAAACATCGAGGATGGTATTTGTTTAAGGGTGAGAGGAATGTAGCACCATGTTTCCCCCCATAACTATAATTATCTTAAGACTTCATATAATGTGATTATCAAGCATGTAATTATGTTTATAATTAATGAAAAACATCACACAACTAAATGAGAAGGAAAAATACTTAAGTATTATCCATGATACAACAAGTGGGACTGGTGAGGTGGAATTGAGAAGTTTCTATAAATAAAATAGGAAGCTTTATTAACATTCCAACCTACACCTGCAAATTTGAATACACCATCTTCCAACATACCTGAACTGAATGAAACAATGTGACCAGTTAAGGATATCAATATTGGTGGTTGAATAAGTTATAAATGTTGGCAAATTTGGTACTTGGAAGGATGAAGATTCAACTGAAAATGAGACAGAAGGATCTACTTGGATTTCCCCTTCAAATTTGGGACCCCAATTGGAGGGTTGCATCTGATAGTATTCCAAAAGAATCCCAAGGAATGGTTGGAGGAAGAGATCAAAGGTGGAAAAAATCACGAGGATTTTTTAGAGGAGGATTTTGGAGTGGATAGGATAATTCACAACAAGGAGAAAAGAAAGAGGAAGGACTAGCGCATAGGCATCTAGAAGAAATATTCTCACTGAGAAAAATTGTGAATAGAGTGAGTTGTAAACTCACAAAGATATGGTGTGATGAATGGAGAGACTCATAAACAAAACTATGATTAACTAAGTGGTTAGTAAGTTTTCTTTGAGGAAAATAGAAAATGTACCCAAGGAAATCAATGGTCACCATCGAATGGAGTAGGCCCAGACCCAGGCTCAAGCAATAAAGGGTCACATATTGGTACTTACTAGAAATAAACTGACATTGGTAAGGGGAGGTTTCCGAGAAACTATGTATTAGAGAAGGGAATCCCTTATGAAGAGGAGATATAGTTAGGAAGGTTCATGATAAACCCTTTGAGGTCCTGAGCTTGGTGGGAAGAGGGAAGCTTTTGTTGGTTCTAATGGAGTGAAGGAGAGTAACCTTCCTAACCATTTTCTTATTTAGCTATCACCTAAATCAATCCCCTGGTGGTATCATGGCTTGGCACGGGGGTGGCATTCTATATAATTACTTTGTGCAACATAGCCTATGGTCGAGAGGAAAGGATTCCTCTCTCAGTCAATTGGTTGGTTAAAACTTTCACTAAAAAGATAAGTGTTTTTTCTTGCTATGTCTGATGTGTGTTTAATAGTGTAGATATATT
Organism: Picea mariana; assembly: GCA_032191745.1. Taxonomy (NCBI): domain Eukaryota; kingdom Viridiplantae; phylum Streptophyta; class Pinopsida; order Pinales; family Pinaceae; genus Picea; species Picea mariana. Next base: position 63,009 of record JASDQU010438073.1, read on the forward strand.
ATTGTTGTTTAAGATATAGATATGATTAATTGAAAGAATAGTTGAATTCCTGAGTAAAATGGACTACGCATGATTGTTTTCACTAATAAACAATATGAATGGTTAAGTGAAGGGTGTCAATATTGGGCACTACCATATGAAATTGCAAGTCTTTGAATGGAAATCTTGCCAGATATAAATCTTTCTTGGGAGAATGGTAGCATATTTCCCTTAACTCTTGGTGATTACATGTGTGATTGTACAAACCCTTCTTTTTCTTGGAAAACCTTTTTTTGAAATGAAAATCTTACAGGGTATAAACCTTCATTAGAAGATTGACTGTGAAATGCTCTGGTGCCTAGGAATATTCCTGAGTATTTTTAGGGAGCCTTAACCCAGAGAAATCTCCTTCCTTGAAATGGAAAGTTTGCAGGATGCAAATCTTAAATAATGATTTTAAGAGGAATTTCCTTATATGAATTCAAAGTGAAGGAGATATCATAAGAAAGTCTAGTGAAAACTTAGTAAATGAGCCCAAAGAGACCTTGAATGGTAAAGTCTTGAATCAGACTGTTACTCTGAAGAAAAACACATGTTTTGAGTCGGGAGGAATTATAGTTTTTGAGAGAAGATCATGACCATTGATCGAAAGACGAGGACATCAGAGTTTCCTCTCAAGGTTGCAATGGGATTTAGATGAGGAAGACTTAGAGTCAACAATAGTCATTGATCTATCCAAAATTGAGGGATGAAAATTGGACAGTCGATGACGAGTGTTAGTAGGGTAAGTCTATTGGAAGATAGATGATCAAAGGTACAAAGGGTGGATTGAAAAAGTGTCCGATGATGAGGGAGTACAAGGACCATAGATATGTTAGAAGGTATTCCAATGGATATCAACTTTTGGATCTAGTATGATCTATTTCAAGGAGGAAGCCCTAGATTTCATTAACTCTCTTGCAGTTGTGAGATTCCAATCAAATCATGACTGTTAGATGATGTGTAATGATGGTCATTAGATCCATTCGGAATTACCCGTTGGGGAGTGTTAGTCGAAATGGTCTACAATACTCATAGTGGAATCACACTAATGGTGAAGGAATCCAAAAGAGAATCTAAACCATAGATCTATGAGTGGGTGCATGATAAAACCTCATTCGTAGATCTATCATGGGTCCCACTTTCTCACTTTATGTTTCAAAATAAGACAAGCAATAATCGTCAAGTGGTTAGAGGCACTGACCCGATCAGGGTCATTGGACTCTGATTTATAGGGTCATTCGATCTATCAGAATGATCTATCAGAGGGAAGCCCTCGAATGGAGATTTTAACCTTGGGACTTGTTGTCCCAATGTTAATGAGTCTGAATCACTATCGATTGTTGACCTAGTGGAGAGGAGTAGTTCTATTCATTTGATTGGGGATCTAGAAAACCCTGGTCATATAGAAAATTCCTTATAGGGATCTCATTGGTGGTTGAGATTCAAACAATTAAAATCTAACACAATGAATATGGTGATAAGAGAAGTCCTCACTCAACTAGTGATGAATCAAAATCGAGGAGAGCGAGCCCGAAGTACTTAGTTAAGAGGAAAAAACAAACATCCCACCAACCTAAAAGGGTTAGGGTGTCAGGTGTGTTATAGTTGTACACTTTTTTCCACTTTTTTGATTAATAATATAGATCTACTTTTTTTCCCCGCATTACTTGTGTATTTTGTCAAACATTGGCATGCATGAATGATAGGATTGGTAGGAGTTTAATTTATCTAAATATTAGTTAGGGTATTATATTTTGCATATATTACCACTTATTTGGAATGCCAATTTGGAAATGAGAAAGGATGTGTTTATTTGATCTTTGTGCAGGTTGTCAAATATTTTGGAGATGAAATTATATCAACCAAGTTAGACACTCGGTGAAGGAAAAATGATGGTTAAAAAAATATTTATTTATATATTCGTTTCTACATTTCAAGTAATGAATATTAACCCTAGGGAAAGATAAGTAGTGGTATATCTCACTGTTTGTTGGTGAGCTCAACCCACTCACCAAATATCTACTTTGGTGTAGGTAAAATCCCCATCAACAAAAATAGTGACCATACTAGGTAGATTTCATTGAATTCTCTATGTTTTGTTTTTTTTTCTTTGATATTTTTCTAGTTAGAAGTTTGTTTCAATTTGTGCATAGTGTTAGTATTTCATGAGTTTCTTTAGGATTGAGATTTTTTTGGATTTTTGGGTTAATAGTTAGTTTTTTTGGCCTATTTCATCTCTCAATCGTGACTATTATCAATAATAGTAATAGATGGTCATCATATGTCTTTAAGAAAGTTACAAACATACACATGCTCATGGGTTGTTGGGTAAAAACCAATGATCATATCTTGTAGGTGAATACATTTTTTTTACAGCTTAAAACATAGTTTTTGAGTTTTGGGTTCCCCAGAGATAAGGGTCTTTATGATCCTAGACTATGAATATGACTTCTTCTTGGTTGTTTAATATTTCATGTGAAGTTGGAAAGAGTTAAAGAAAAATAAAAATAAAAACACTTTTCTCTTTTAGGCATTTTTTTGAAGTGAATACTAAAAATGTGCATTTCCAAGTTATCTTTGTTTTAAAAAAGGACATATTAGGAATATGAAAAATAGATCTACATTGCCTTGGAAAGTTTATATATGTCTCCTCTTCTCTTGTGAAAATTTAGAGTAGTTTCAAGGTTTTCATTGTTTCATTCAAAAGTAAAGATAAATGTGCATGTTGCAATTGACAATTTCTTTATTTCCTATAAAGTATTTAATATATAAACATCATAAGAGTTACATTACACACCCCTTATTCAATGAAGAAAAAAAACTAAAATAAACATAATTTAAAAATAACTAGACTCGTTTTCTTGTCAGAAAACCAACATAGTCTAGGTTGTATGAAATTGGTGTAGGTTGGAGAGTATATTATATAAGACCGCCAAAGAAAAACTAGGACTAATTAAATATTTATAAAGTCCATTAATAATGAAAATTATTTTTTGGTAAAGTGCCTCTCACAAAACTTTCAAGCACTAGGTCCAACTGATTCAAGTGTTGATATTATCCCCTTACACTTTGATCAGTGGGAGGGTGTGGTATTGGGGGTTTCATGATAAGTTGGCATGTTCCTCAAGGTGATGCCTTCGTTTACAATTTGTAGTTATAGGACTTGACCTATATCTCCTTCCCAATACGAAATCTTGAATTGTGACTTTTTCCCCTAGATACCAATTACGAAGTGGCATCCTTAGTGACTATTTCTAGGTTCCTAGTAGGTGACTACAAGTGGGAAGTGCTCATGGTAGTTGGAGAAAATAGGTGATATTGGTGTCATATCCCTTAGAGGATTCTCTTCTTTATTAAGGAGATTACACCTTAGGCAATTGTTTCATAGAAGTTTACTCCAATTGTTTGATCTAGAATGGATCATTATATAAATTTTCATCCATATTGATGCTTTCTGGGTGGAAAATTTTGAGAACTTGAATTGCAGGGCCCATTTTAGTGGCAGGTGAAAGTTTGGAGATTTGGGGTCTAAAGCCTTCCAAATCCAGTTTGACACATCAAATGACACTTTTTTGGGTTAAAACTTTGTGAGAATATATTTCAACCCATTGACGTTATCCTTCACATCAAGATATTTCTAATGGTGCAAAAAATACCTCCATAAGATTTCAGATGTGGAAGTTTCCCCCTCTGTAAGTTGACCTACATTGTTGACCACCATGATATCAAGTGAATGCCACATTGGCCTCCATTACTCACACATGTGGATTTATTCACTTATGTAATTTCAAGAATTTTCTAGAACGTCCAAAACCCTAACATTAATTGAGGGTTGAGGCATGCAAAAATGATAACCCTGACCCCATATGGATATCAAGATATGTTAAATATTGGGCTACCAGGAAGAGAAGGGGTTCCATTTTTTTCGCATTATATTGGTTCCATAGTTTAGAAGAGCATCTAGGAGTGGGATTTGAAAGCATAACATATGCAGTATAATATTCTATAGCAGTCATTTAGGCCAAACTATCATAGGAAACTCCATAAAGAGTGGACCTTTCTTTGTATTTGCATTTCATAAATGAAGAAAAGAGAGCAGATCATATGCCTCACCTTCTATATGGGTTTTCTCTCACATTAGGTTTTTGAGGTCATATCTGTCGGCTCATCTATGTGGATGGTGTGCTCATTTGTTTGTTCTTTCATTTTCAAATTTCAGTGATTTCATAAATTTGAACACTAAGCTATTGATAATAAATTTGAGATCTAAGGAAATAAATTGAATAATTAAATATTTTAGAATATTGCAAGATATGTTGTGATGAACTATTCCAGAGGAATATCCACAAAATTTGATAGATCATATTGGTATAAGAGAAATTTTCTTTGTGTTTTTTGTGGGAAGTTGCAAGATCTAGTAATTGGATTAAGAAGGAAGTCATGGATCCCTTAACATGGTGGATTAATCAAGTCATAAAAATGCTCAATATGTAGCAAAAGACAAATTTTCAAGGCTAGAAGATAAAATCATTGGCATCGCTCACAACATGGCCCTCCTCATGGGGGATCCAACGAACAATATTGGAACTTTTGGGAATGTTCATGGCTCTAAGATAAATTGAGAGATAGTAAAGAACCAAAAAAGGATTCAAAAAACTAGCTTGAGAAAGAGAAACCAAGTTCTAGTTCCATCACTCCTTCACAACCTTTGTTTAAAATTGAAGTGAAAGTGGACATCAAGCTCTACCGAGGTGAGATTGATGTTGTCAAGTTGAATAATTCACTGCAATAGTTAGAAATGTATTTTAGTGTCCATAACATAAAATAAGAGTAGAAGATTTACTTTTCTCAATTAAAACTAGAGGGTCATGCACTAACCTAGTGGGAAAGCGACATGGAGACACTTATGCTAGAGGGTGATTTTTGTAGAGGAATCTCCTTGACAGATAAGTGAGCTCTCTCACTAATATAACAAATATCAGAGATAGACCATTGATGAAACATAATGGGTTTTATTCTATATCTAGTTTGTAGGTTCGCTCTATACTAATAAGAGAGGATAACATGTCTTACCTCTACTTGGTGGTTGTCTTATCATATCCAGGTTGATGCAGCTCCATGTATTCACTATAGCTCCTTCAATCAATTTCTTGCACACACATACAACACCATGTAACCTTCTCAACCTTGCTTAAATTGAAATAAATCTAGTTTACAAATAGATCTAATCTAATTCTCTCAAGATTAAATCATATCTACCAATATAAAGTGTGGAATAATATAGATAATACCAATTGGAGGGGGGGGGAAACCATAGATCTATATATTAAATGTAATAAATTAGAACATAGCATGTGTTATCTTGAGAGTATTGAGGTACCTTCCAACTATACCTCTATGTCAAATTAATGATACCAATCTGAAATATCAAGACTATAGCAAGAGTATATCTCTAGTTATTTTGGCAGCATAAAGATATTATAAATTGATCTCCCTTACCCCCTGATTTTCCCTTATTTTATATAATGATGGAGGAGGTTTAGATATAGGTTCAAAGCTTGAAATTTGATGAACAATGAGACATACATAGGTTCTAAGGATCATGATAGATCATATCTAGCCTAACCTAAGCTGATCTCATGGCAACTCCTCAAATCTAGAATGTTATAGCGGTATAAAAAATAAAGGTATAAAACTGATCCACCACTAACTAAGTGGGAGTTGTTTAAAAAATTTAGAAATTTCCAATTCTACCCAATTGGATATGTAGATGACCAGTGGATCTATTGCGATCACTTTAGGTAAATGCAAGGGAAAAGAGTGTAGGAGTATACCAACGAGCTCAAGAAAATGGCAATTATGTAGGTATATATTCCAAGAACCTAGACGCACTCCTCGATTATCTAGGGGGTTGACACATATATCTATAAAAACAAGTGATGTGCTTTGTTTTAAGTTTTAATGTTGTTATTAGGTTATTTCCAAATTACATGATAATTCAATGCATTTCTAAAACAACGGAATAAAGAGGATCACTGAAAGAAACACAATCACAAGGTACGCAATATTTTATCTTTGGAAACCCTCATGGGGGAGAAAACCCAGCAAAACTTCCTCAATAATATATTGCCAATACAATGCCAAGACTTATACCAAAGCACCAAGAATAAACCAAGACTGAGCATGCACCTCTCTTCTCCTTCCTCCTGCAACTAAAAACTCCTTAAAGATATGTGCACTAGATGAGTGAGTGTGAGTGTGTTGAAATGAGGCACCATCCTCACATATAAATACTAGTTGAGGAGGTTATAGGGTTATGTATCTTCGCTTTTCAGGGCCGACTTCTCTTAGAAGTGGTTTAAACCACTTTATAAATACTAGGGTCCGACTTTACAAATACCACCATATAAATATGGTTTGACCAATCCACAAAAGGGGATTTGGTATTATTCAAGACCCAACATGACCAATCCACAAAAGGGTATTTGATCTATAAAATAATAACTCAAATATAATTAGAATATTCTTCGAATTTACAATATTTCAACACTCCCCCTTAGCGATAAGGGTATTCTACTAACACGACCCAATACATCATCATCAAGAGAAAGAGAGGGAAACATCATAATCAAAATGTGGAACACTGTCTGGAACATCTACAAATCATCAGAAGTTTTTCTCATCATCAATATCATCATCATTCACATCATGGAGCTGGAGTAACATCATCATCATCATCATCGACATGAAGCTGAAACATTAACATCAATAACATGAAGCTATAACAACATCATCACCAACAACACAAAGATGGTAAAACATCATCAATAGCATGAGGTTGAAAGAACATCATCAACAACACAAGGTTGGAACAACATCAAGCTGAAACAACATCATCAACAACACAAGGTTGAAACAACATCATCAACATATGGCAACAAAATGAGGCAGGTGTATCAATGAAAAAATTTTTGGTACTCTGATAGCTCGTCCTTACCAGACCTTCAATATCCTCCTAGGAATCATAATATTCTCTAGGATATAAAATCCTAAAAAGATACCATGTGGTACTCTAAAAGATCGTCCTTACCGGATCTTCGAGACCTTCCTAGTAATCATAAGATTCCATGGGATATGAAATCCTAGCAGAGCTACCACTATTGACCATAGATGGAATACACATGCACAAGTACCTTGATATACCGTCCTTACTGGACCTTCGAGATCTGTCCAGGGATGATCAATCCCCTAGGATATAAAATCCTAATAGAGCGACCGATTGTTGGTCAGGATACCATAGTATCATCAACATCACTCCCCCTTTCAAGGGAGGTCCTTTTGGACTACACCAATCTTGTATTGTAAGTACTCAAACTTCACACAAGATAGAGGCTTGTTCAACACATCTCCAACTTTCTCATCTGTGCCCACATGTTGGAGATTTACAACTCCCCTCTGCACCATATCACAAATGTAGTGATAGTGGATCTCCATGTGCTTCGACTTATCATGGAACACTGGGTTATTTGTCATTTTAATAAAACTCTAGTTATCACATAGAATCATGGTGGCTTCCATCTTTGGATTGAACAGACCTATCAACAACTTCCGAAGCCATATGGATTCACAATTGGTGAAACATTTTGCAATGTATTCTTCTTCTTTTGTGCTAAGAGAAATACTAGATTGCTTCGTGCTTTGCCATCAAGTCATGGCTGACCCCAAATCGAAACAACATCCTAAAGTTCTCTTTCTATCTGAGACACTTCTAGCCCAATCTAAATAAGTATAACCACAAATTATGAAGTCATGTTCTCTAGTATAACAGAGACCATAATCCAATGTAACCTTAAGGTATCTCATCACATGGTTTGCAGCTACAAGGTGAACACGTATGGGCTCCACCAAATAATGACTTAAGGTGTTCATAGAAAATCATATATGTGGCATGGTATTCATCAGATACATCAACAAACCAATAATATGTCTGTACAAAGTAGCATCAACCAACTCTGATGAAGTATCAACCATGAGATTCAAGTTTGTTTCCATGGGTGTGTTCATGGCTTTACATTCCAACATGTCAAATCTCTTCAGTATTTCAACTCCATACTTCCCGTGGTTAAGGAAGATCTTCTCTAGGATCTACAAAAATTCAAGACCTAAGGAATAATGCATCGGCCCTAGCTCTTTCATCTCAATTTCTGCAATGAGTGTCTTCTTGCAATATGTGATGAGCGTTTCTTATCCTATTAAGAATAAGTCATATACAGATAGTAAAAATATAATTGGATCGTCATTCATAACCTTGAAGTAAAGGTTATAATCAACTTTACTCTTGGTAAAGCCCAAGCTCTTCAGGAAACTATCAATTCTTCCATATCAAGATCTAAGAGCTTGCTTCAACCCATACAGAGCTTTCTTCAACCTGTAGATATGATTCCTTCTATCTTCAACTTCAAACCCTCATGGTTGTTCTATATACCCTTCTATTTCAATAACACCATTTAATAAGGTTGTTTTCACATCCATCTGGTGTAACTTCCACTTCATTTTGGTTGCAAGAGCTATGATGGTTCTGATAGAAGTGTATCTGGCTACAAGAGTGAATGTTTCTTCATAGCTAATACCTTCCTTAAGATAAAATCCATGAGCCACAAATCTTGACTTATGTTTTTCAATACTTTCATCTGTTGCATGTTTTATATTGTAAATCTACTTAGAAGATACCACATCTTTCTTATTTATTTTGGGAACTACTTCCCATACATAATTCTTTATAATGGACTAGTATTCTTCTTTCATGGAATTCATCCATTCTTTCTTCTAAATGGCTTCTTCAAAGAAAGTAGGTTCCTTTTCAATGAGATCACACATCAAAGCCATATTGTTAGAGAATGGCTTAGGTTTCTTTCTTTGTCTCGTGGTTCCTTCTGGGGCACCATACTTCTCTGCATCTTGAATAAGTTCTCTCTCCCAAGATGGATTTATCTTGTGAGAGATCGTCATACAGGGAGGTTCTTTAGATTATATCATATCATGATCTTCCGGAATCTCATTAGGGGTAACAATAACTTCCCTCACCAGTTCTTCCACTCTGGGAGTTACAAGTTCTTTTTCATAAACTTCTTCAAGCTGACATTTCCTTAATCTTTTGAGTGATGCATCTTCATCAAAGGTTATATCTATGCTCATATAAATATGATGGTAACCTGGTATGTAAATTCTGAAGGACTTAGAGACCTCATAGTGTCCAAAAAAAATTACCTTCTTTCCTGAAGGATCCAACTTAGTTCTCTTTTCTTTTGGAATGTGTACAAATACTGGACATCCAAATATTTTGAGATGGCTTACTGTTATAGAAAGATTTGCCTCACCCCATGCTACTTGCTCAAAAGTCCTTTTCCATTTCCCTATGCAGACTTGAAGTCCCTTTTTGCAATTCACAGAGCTAAAAATAATATATTTCCACATATACGCACCCTAACAACTATACAACATGTGTATACGCAGGTTGCACCATTACAACCAATGTACATCGGTTTGTTTTGCCAAAAATTAAAAAATAGTGTCAATTTTCCATGTTACAACACGAGATCCATGATTCTTGACCTTCCATATACTCGAAACATTCCAACTCGACCCTTGAGTTCCATTTGAAGACTATAAATGGGCCATATCCAAGCTGTGGAGAAGGGGAAGAATTCAACTTTTGAGAGAAAATTTACTCTAGAGAAATTATTAACTTCATAATGAGTCTGCATCCCTTTGTCCTTTAAAGTATGAACACATTGTTTAGCCCCCGAGATATTCCCTATTTAATGGAGAACCTCTTTTTATTTCTTATATGAGCTTGCATTTGGTGGAGGATTGAAGTGGTGGAGGCACAGCTGGAAGGGACTTATTTTTTTGGTTCTGAGATGTGCCGACATCGAAGTTTTTCATTCATACACTTCTTTTGATCATAATTTAATTGAAATACTCTTTTCTCGTCCAATTAATATCTTGCAAATATTTGAATTTTTATTCGATGGGAATATTTGTTTTTAATATTGATGGATTATGCTATTATATGTGCTAACTTTATATATTATCATTATATGATTTCATATCTTGGTTGTTGAGGACAAGTTGCATGTATATAGCTTTGAGTCGATTTTTCAATGGTGGACTTCATCGAACGTCCGAATGAGGTAGGCTCTTTATCTTGTCTTGTTAGCATGTTTGTTTGTATAACATACATGATATTAGAGTTTATTTTTGTAGTCATTTCCATCTGTTGTGGTTTTCCCCTTGCCATAGAGTGATTTTTATCGTAACAAAATTGGTGACCATACTAGGGATAGAATCTTCTTTCCAGGGTTTGGGGTGTTTTTCTCCTTAGATTTCTCTATCCTAGCTTGAGTTTCCTTATCATCTAATTTCTTGACAACCTCTTTTAATTTTGAATTTGAGTTTCTTGGCGTTATCCTTAACCTGGAAGTGTTTTAAGAAACATACACATTTTTTCCCTTGAAAGATGCATAGATACGCGAACTATCTTTCTATAGGGCCCGTACATACATGGTTTTTTCCTAGATAGTCACGTACATCATCCTTTTTTGCTTGATTGTTGAGTTTGGTGTTTGTTGGGTGAGTTTTGATGGTTGTTGAGTCTTCTTAGGTCTCTATCATTACTGTTGAGTGCCTGCAGAGTGATAGGAAACCTTTCTTTGGTTGAAATTTCAGGTGGTTTTTTTATTTCTCATCATATTTTTCATCGGTTGTCCTTGCATCTTGGGTTGGTTGTTTTATTCTTGATATATTGCTTGGTTTGTCTCTTTTTTCTTATAGTAGGGTATATATATCAAGATGTGGTTCAGTCCTTGCATTTTCATTTCTTTATACTGAAAAAACAAATACACACACACACACACACACACACACACACACACACACTTTTCATTATGTCATTTGATTCCTTGAGTTATTATTATTGATCTTGATACATGTATGGAAAGATTGTATCTTATTTGAAATTGCAGAGTTGAATTGAAAATTTCATTTTGGAAAGCTTATCATTTGTTGAGAATTGAAGTTAGGACTTTGCATTATATTCATATTCATTTATTTTAATTGTTGAGTCATAACATCATCATTTTCATGACCACATCTTTTGAGTAAACAAAGTCACTAAAAGTAATGCTGATAAATTTAAAATTTATTAGAAACAAATTTATTTTTCACGGTGCACAAAATAGCTTAAGATTTAGAGCCTTAGAATAGGATTTTGTGAGTAAACATCTCCAAGGCTATTAAACTCAACATATATATCTGACTATGTGAGTGGCAAAATCCATTATATAATTGGTGACATCAGGAGGCTTCGCTCACACCGAAGTTAAGCACGAGGTCACACGAAGTTGGTTGTAGAGATATCCCTCTAATACCTTCTTAACATCATAGATATTTATGGGTATCTATTTGTATATGGGGGTATTTGTATTACCTTTACCTCTATGAGAGGCAATGCATTCGAGATTTTAGGCCTTGTTACCCTACCCATATGGTGGACCTGACTTATGACTATTCTCCTGCGCATTGGTTATATTGTGGTCTCTTTAGTTGCTTGACATAGGTAGCCACATAGATTACTTGCAGAGGTTATTCTACAAGTACCCTGAGTCAGATAAGGCCTAGACAACACACATCCTTTATGGAGGATTACCTCTCCAGGGGGATCTTAACGACTACGTTGTTAAGCCCACGAGGGCTCTTATAAATGATTTTGATACCTTCTATCTTTTGAAGGGAGTCTCAGGCCCCTATTGGGCAAGGCATACCTACTTTAGTGAGGGAGGCCCCTTTCAACCACTTTATCCTATTTGTGTGCATATTGGCCTTTTTGTTTATTTTGGTGTACTCTTTGATTGTTAGTTGGCCTTAGGATTTGTCTTTATATCTCGATTCTTGAGTCATCGTGGAGCTAGACCTGCTTCCTCGCAGGTCTCACCATTTGTTGAAGTTACCATTGCATCTTGAGTCTTTGCCTTCTAAAAGGCGTAAATTTATCAACCGTGGTAGACACACCTCCACCTACCAGACTTGTGGTCACACATGTATGAGTACAGAGTCGAGTCAGAAATATACTGGGAGTTCTTCAACTCCCATACCTACCGTAGTTAATGGAACTCCTTCAATGCCTTCGACCACTATGGTTGTAGTGCCAGAAGTTCTAGTCATCACTTCTATCCAACCTATGGTTTCTACTCAACCTATAGTGACAAACCCCTTTGGGTCTATTTTTGGTACACCTAGGTACAATACTCAGTCCATCCCTATGGCCTCTAGCCCTTTCTCATATGATATGTCAAATTTCACATCGCAATTTTCATCCTCTATTCTAGCATCCAATTTGAATCCCAGTATTGGACTTGGGGGCATGGATCCTCCACACATTCCACTCTCATTTGGTGGAGCTGACATTCCCAAAATGAATCCCATGGTTGGAGGCTAACCTACTTTTTACCCTGGATTTAATCCTAGTCTTAATGTTCCTAGATGGAGTAATCAACCAGGTGGGAAAGGTGTTGCTTATGTTCTATCCTTTACACCTACCCCCTCCATATTGATTCTGAACAACACATTTAGCATGACAAATCCACCTCTATCCTTCGGATTTCCACTTGGGGGAGGTTTGTTTCATAGTTTGGGAAACCCCCAACTTGGAGCTACTCCAACTAGGGACAATATTTATAACCCTCATTATAACATTCCTACTGGAATGGTGCTCAAATAACCCTTATGAATCAGTTTGGAGGGGGGGGTTTCAATCCCGAACAGGGCCATGGTGCATACCAGAACCCTGGATGGGCTGTGATTCCTCAGCAACAACCTTTCCTGGGAGAATGGATTCAGATGCCGCTAGCCCGACTCCCTTTTCAGCTACGCTTAATTTTCCATACTTCTCAATATTAATGAATGACCTAGTGCATCATGACCTGACATGGACCCCCGTCCCCACCAAGCTTACTTCAGATATTCCAAAATTTGAGGAAAATAATGGCGAGGATCCTGGTGATCAAGTCACTACTTTCCATCTTTGGTGCTCTTCCAATTCCATTAATTATGATTTCACCCTCACAGGGGTTGCAGTGAAATGGTACATAGAGCTACTAGGCGGAACTTATGGAAATTTTAATCATATGGTTTTAATTTTCCTCAACCACTTCCAATTGGCGGTTTGTTATGATGCTGGCATAGAAATTCTATCGGACCTTCGCCAAGAAAAATCCACCCATATATTGGATCACATCCAAGAGTGGCATAGATAGAAGAGGTTGGTTGTAATAGACCCTGGCCTCCCAGGTCAGGCCGTGCTACCTCGTAGAAACACTCTTACTAAGATCTGATACCAGATTGTAACATCCCTAGCCTTAAACCCATTGGCATATGGCACATATAGCTCTTGCGTAACATCATACATATATAACTTAACATATAATTACATTCTTCTAATACACATATTAATGCGGAAATAACAATAATCCTACACATACAACATATAAAGGGACTACTTATAAACATTAGATATGTACAAATACAGAACATGTAAATGAAAATATAAATGTACTTATATTTTTGTAGGAGACCACCAACTGTGTGCATACCTTCCATGAACCTCCCATCCATATACCACGCTACTCATCACTCTCAGCAGTGGGTCACCCGGGTAAAGGGATTCCTAGGCTAGGCTGGGACAATGGGATGCTACACAGTCAATTAGGAAGGATTCCCTCCAAGGAGACACCTTATACACACATACTATAGCCTCTATGATCCATATGGATGTCGGTGGCCTCCTACCTATTCCAACCAGCTCATTTTGGCATTTCTTTCCTAGTTTTTGGGTCCCCAACTTCCAGGGTCGTTTTGAGGCCCTAAACAACGTTTTCAGGGATCACCACAATCAAATTGTGGATGGAGTCAGAATATCATGGAAAGATATGTTTTCCTCAAATAGACCTTTCCAATGGGCTATCATGCACCTAAAGTGAAGATTGTATGCAAAGGTTACGACCCTAAGAAGTTGATGTACTAGCTTACCCCAATAGGTCCCACATGACTTTTGGCGCTTCATCTCCCACGATTAGTTTTTTGGATGCCTAGGGTTTTGGAATTCATGCTTATTGTAAAAAATGTGTTTAGAGCCTCATTGTAATCATCTTCTTGTGAATGAGTGCAGTCGTCACATCTCTTCTTAGAGATAAGTCGCAACCATTCCAGCAAGCTTGCTTTCCGCTACATTTTACAGTTTCATCTTATTTCCTTATTGAATAAAAACCAATTTTACTATATCTTTGTTATTCCATGTTAAGAATATTTTAATAATATGTATTCATTTATTTCTTCTCATAAAATATGGATCAGTGGTATCAGATTGGTCTGCTCCTTGTCATTCTTAATGCATGTCCCCAACGAGGTCAGGGTACAAAGAATTGGGTCTCAAGATTTTTTCTCTTGAGGACAAAATCTCTCGCACGCCAAAGCAACCTCTCATAGAAAGATAAAATAAATATGATGGGATAGGGGATCCTTTCAAAATGTTTCTTGAGGAAGCCCTCATGCAATAGAGGAACAAGATGATGGATAGTTTTGTGTAAATCCTTTGGCAGCTGTCGACAGGTGATGCATCTTCCTTGAGCGGAGGCACTGCCCCCTTCAAGGTACAAATCAACTTTGAAATTCCTATATTTGAAGGTTAGATAGATGCAAATTTTGTAGACAAATGGTTAAATCTACTATAAGTGTATTTTTCTATCCATAACTTTTTGAATAGAGAAAAGATTACTTTTGTGCTCCTCAAAGTCATTCCCCATGTCAAATATTTGTGGAAAAATTTCTGTGAGAAAAAGGAAATAGAGGAACCCTCATTATTTATATTCATGGTCACCTGAGAATCCTCCAGGCATGATAATAAGGAACAATAATACCCTGTCATAAGTTATAATGACTTGTATGCAAAATGGACCACCAAGCAATGCCAAAGTTCACAAATATATTCCATACCTTGCGCACAAAGATGGGTATCAAAGATTCTAAGTGACATATAGTGATCAAGTATCATGGTGCTATGCATAGATACATCCATACCGAAATGTATTTTATGGACATATTTTCCTTGGGCACGACCTATCAATATGTCGTCAAAATCGAGTAGAAGCTCAAACAAAAGATGCAGCAATTTGGGCCTGGGAACCCCTCGCAGCAAAAGCCAGGAAAGGGAAACCCTAACCCACAGAACAAAGGATAGAGAAAATATGGACAACATCAGGACAACTAGTCCAAGTCACAAGCAAAGAAGAACACAGGAAAGACAAAGAAAGATACCAGGAAGTGGTGTAACTTCCATAAGAGCCCTTGGCGTAACACTATTGATTTCCACTCAAGGTAGCCATTGGTGCCTAAAGTGAAATCCTCTGAATCAGATGAGGGTTTCTAATCTAAGTAATAAATAGAAAGAGGGAGGTATATCATTGTTTCATAACCTAGAGCCACCCTTGCTACCACCAATCTCCAGCTCAGTGAACTAGACAATCCAGAAGAAGGTCAACACCTTTTCCATTCACAAATGTGGGTAAAATTCACCCCGGTGCACTTCATTGTTGATAGAGGTATCCAGAAAAACCTCATCTCAATAAAGGTCATCAAGAACCTAGCCCTGTCGACAACGTTGCACCCATAACCCTACACCATTGGATGGCTCCGCCAAGGAAGCGATATCCATGTCAACCAACAGTGTCGAATCATGTATGGCATCAAGCCCTTAAAAGATGAGGTATTGTGTGATTTTTCTCCTCTCAAAGTTTGCAATGTTCTTTTGGGCCAACCTTATTTATGGAAACTCCCTGATGTATATGAGTCTAGGACTCGTAGCATTATTATTACTTTGAACAATAAATTGTACATGATACTCGAGGAAGTCCCACCTAGTGCTATTTCATTGATCTTTGCCAAGAAACGCAGGAAGGTCGTCTCTTAGACCAGGAAATTTGTCTTCTTCGTTATTCACTCTCAGTGTGAGCGAAATATCATAGCCACATCCAAGGCCTCCGCATATTATCTCTCCACACAACAGAAGCAAGTGGATAAGGTCATGGAAGAATACTCAGATATCCTCTCCTCACCTACCTAAGGACCTCTACATTTCTAGGTCAAGCATCTCATTGATCTAACCCCCGGCACGCCACTACCCAATGGGCCAGCCTACCACCACTCTCTATTATAAAATGAGGAGATCAAGAGGTATATCCAAGAACTTCTCCACAAAGGGAAAATATGTCCTAGCTCATCACCCTGTGGGATCCCAATCGTACTAGTGTAGAAGAAAGACGAGACCTGGTGACTATGGATTGATTATCGGGCCCTTAATAAAATCACAATCTAGAAATGGTACATGATTCCCTGAATCAATGACCTCCTTCATCATCTCATGGGGGCCAAATACTTCAGTAAGATTTATTTGAATTCTGGCTACCACCATGTCCCAATAGAACAGACAGATGTATGGAAGACCACCGTCAAGTCAAAAGAAGGTCTTTTTGAATGGTTGGTCATGCCCTTTGGTTTGAAAATTTCTCCAACAAATTTCATGAGGATGATGGACAATATCCTATGAACTTTCACCAATGTTTTTTTAGTGGTGTATCTGGATGACATCCTCATCCACATCAAGACTTAGATGGAACACTTGCAACATATTCAACAGGTTTTGAAAACCCTACGACAACACAAGTTATATGCCAGCTTGGAAAAATGCTCCTTCGGCATGGATAGGGTCCATAACCTAGGCCACATCCTTGATCAACATGGTGTTCATGTCGATCCAACCAAGATCTATGTCATTCATGAGTGGTCAACCCCAACCACACTCAGTGAGCTTCGAATCTTCTTTAGCCTTGCCAATTTCTATAACAAGTTTGTGTTCAGATTCTCTCATATCGCATGGGCCCTCATCCAAGTAACCAGAGGTGGTGGTAATGAAAAATGTGTGTGGGGCCTATCCCAACAAAAAATTTCAATGATTTGAAGCAGCGCTTGTGCTCATCCCCAATAATTTCATTACCAAACCTATAGCAACCCTTTGAGATTGAGACAGATGCTTCAGACTATGTTGTGGGCGTCATTCTCACTCAACATGACCAACTCGTGGCATATCATAGTGAGACACTATTAGATGTTGTTCGTAAGTACCTTACTTACGATAAATAAATGTACTCCATCGTGCAATCCTGCTGTCGATGGAGACATTACATTCTTCGGAAGGAAACAATCATCCACACTTATAATAAGCCACTGCATTTCATGCAGAAAAAAGGAAAATTGTAGAATGACCTCCATCAGAAGTGGTCCACATAATTGCAGCAATTCCACCTCAACATCAAGTATAAAACATGAAGTACCAACCAAGTTTTTGATTTCCTCAGCCAACCTCTAGTCATGGCACTCACCACTGTGTTATACTCTTATGTAAATGAGACCTCTGAATGGAACCACATCTATGAGACAGACCCTGATTTCTCCACCACCTACCAAATGTTGGGCGCAAACTTAGTTGTCATTAATTTCCATCTTCAAGATGGGTTGTTTTGTCGTCTGGTCCATCTCTGCATTCCATCAAGCAAGCGATTGAAGCTGAAAGAGGAATATCACTAAAGTCAGGTGGCCGAACACTTCGGCATTGAAAAGATAGTGGAACTGTTGAAGAAACATTTATACTAGTCGAAACTTTGATAGGATGTCAACAAGTATATCAGGTCCTGCAGTTCCTACATTATTTACAAACTAACCAATAAGAAATAGAGCATGTATGTTGATTTTTCAATAATCTAGGTTAAGCATGTAGTTCATTTCAATTTGTATTTGTCTTAACCATAAACAAGAATGTTGCAACAACCAAGATCACAAGAAGAATCACCATGCACAAGAACACAAGAAGTATCCTGGGAAACCCTTCTCAACAAGGGAAGAAAACCCAACCAAATATGTTGTTGTATTTATCAAGAGAAAGACCTTCACCACCAAGACAAACCCTAGCACACAAGAGGGTTCTTAAACCCTGGAACTCTAGCACCCAAGAGAGGTGCACACTTTTCCCAAAGAAGTGTACTTGCTGAAATTTCCAAACTCACATGAAGGATATGTTTCCTCAATGAGGAATTTACCTTTACTTATACTAACCTGAACCTGTCAACAAAAGTGTCTATTGGCATAATAGGGCCAACCTCACTAGATTATAATATGATTAATATTATCCAGATTAATTATCTTTTACACTTATTACTAATCACATTAAGGTGGGGCCGACCTGTACCCTTTACATTACAATTAGGGTTACAGGCAGGTCCGATTCTTGAACAATATAGCAAGGGATATGATACACCCACTAGTGCTCATCCACTAGGGGCACATCCATAGGGATGTCCATATCTCTAGTTCACTGCATTACATAGAAGAACCATATCTTCACACGTTCACCTGTGCTTGTCCATAGGAACATCCACTCTAAAGATATTCTTTCTCACTACCTCACACAGGAGAATCATCTAGAGGTTCTCGTCAACTCTGTTTCTCAAAGGAGGATAATACATCATCTTCATTTATGTTCTCATGACGATTCACTCAACACTTTTGGATTTCACAAGTTCACCTTGTTCTCAGCCACAGGCATGTCTAACTCAACAGATTGCATTTCCTATTGGATAATCATTTGGATTTCTTCTCAACTCTCTGAATGGAGGAGGTCATCTCTATGTTCTGGATCTGTCTCAGGTAGGAACCACGTACACTTCTTAGGGTATTTCTCTCAGGTTTGTAAGCTGGATAAAGACTCACATAGATGCAATGATCTACATCTCACAGGTTTGTAAGCTGGAGAATGTCTCACATAGATGCAATCATCAACACTCCCTCTCAACTAGGGAGCCATTCTTCATCATGCCAAGTCTCACATGGATGTACTTTGAATTTTGCCTTGGCTGGAGTCATCAACACTCCCTCTCAACTAGGGAGGCTTTCTTCATCAAGTTAGTTTGGTGAAGATGTATGCAATCTACTCATGTTTAGGAAGGTATTACATGTGTACGATTTTCCTCTGCATCATATCTCTGATATAAAGATGTTTCATCTCATCATGTTTCGATCCATTAGGAAAAAATGGGTTCTCAAGGAGCTTTACATGCGGCTCTTTGGTTATCATCATAGGATCCATATCATGGTCAAGTAAATATGTCAAAATATTTTGAAGCCATATTGCTTCGCACACTCTATGCTATATACTTTGCCCTTGTGGTTCTCAAGGCCACAAATTTTTGTTTCCTGCTGCATTAGGAAACCATGGAAAAATTCACTATAGAACAACAATAGGATGTGCTCTTCTGGTCCACTATACTTTATTCTCAATCTGAATCGGCATATCCTGCCAACTCAATTTCACACTAGAGGCATATCTCAGGCCATATCAAACTGTGCCTCATATATATATCAATACATGTTTTGATGTTATCCAGTGAGTCTGTATCGATTGACTCAAGAACTGGCTACGCACATTCACTGCATAGAATATATCAGGTATGGTGTTTACCAGATACATTAGTGAACCAATCAGTTATGGATCAATCTCATCTGAATCATCATTACTCATTTTCTTCAAATCCATTACCATTGGAGTGGGCATGGATTTGCATTTTGTCATACTGAAATTCTTTAATATTTTCAATGTATATTTTCCTTGACTCAGTAAAATATCATATGTCCTATGTCATACTTCTTTTCCCAAGAAGTAGTGCATCATACTCAGATTCTTCATCTCAAATTCAAAAGTCAAGGATTACTTGTATCCAACAACAAGTATTTTTTAATAAGTCATCAAAATTAGGCTCTTGTCACCAACACTGTAATAATATAGGTTTGGATTAGTAACACTCTTGATGAAATCTAAACTCAACAAGAATCTATCTATCTGATATAGTTTCCAACTCATGGATGGTAGTATGGATGGAAGTGTATCAGGTTTACTGGATCAAGTGTCTCATCATATACAACTCCTTTTGTTTGTGAGAAACCTCTGGCTATAGATATTTTTTTTTATTTCTCGACACTTCCATCAATTGCATGCTTGATCTTATAGATCCACTTGGAAGTTACCACAGACTTCCCTTATGGTCCTTGAATAATATATTATACATCATTCTTGAAGATATACTGGTATTCTTCTGTTATGGCATCTTGCTATACATGTTCTCTTGTTTATTCTCTAAGACAAGGAGGCTCAACATCAATGAAGTGGCTCATGATTGAAGAATAGCCCGAAAATATGTTTTTCTTTCTCAGGATGTGCCTTGAGAGGCTTGTATGTTTCTCTGCCTCTTGTAGAGTGAGTCCTCGTAGCCTTTTATGCCTTACTGCAATATCTCTGAACATATCAAATGGAGAAACTAGATCAACTGGAATAATGCTTGCCTCCCTATGAACTGTTGAAGGGGGATAAGGTATTGTCTCATTGTCAATCTCCATATGATATTCTCTGGGTATTTCAAAGACTATCTCTTCTTCAGGGACAATGTTTCTGCTTGTCTCAATCTGTCTCTAACCAGGGATGTTGATCTGGAATGTTTTTGAAGATTCACTGTATCCTTTCTTTCTAAAGGATCTAGCTTGGACTTCTTCTCTTTGGGTACATGAAAATACACTGGGCACCCAAATAATTTGAAGTGTTCAATCTCAAGCTTCACTCTGATGAAGGCTTCTTCAGGAGTTATGTTTTTCAAATTCTGGTGAAGAATCTTGTTCTAAGCACATACTGTGTCTTGCATGCTTCTTCCCATAGAATCATAGAAATATTCTGATCATGCATTATAGCATTTATTGTCTCAATGATGGTTCTATTCTTCCTCTTTCTCAAATAGTTTTGACTCCCTCTGGGTCAAGTGACTCCCTCTGAAGGATAAGTATCTTCTTTTTTTGTTCACCTATCTGGAACAAGAAAACAAAAAGAACCAACACAAGAATATCTACTAAAGGATAATAATGAGTACATCTCTAGAATCAAAACAATTTTAAGGAATGTTGTCACAGCTACAACACCTATTTGTAATGTAGAAAACTTTTAGAAATATAGGTTAGAGGAATGACAATTACAACAATCAAACTTAGAGTCTTTAATTCGAGTGTGTTGTTCCTTTGAATGCACTAAGATCCCTCTGGATCCATGACTTTGGCAAAAGGTTCCTTGCTCATGAAATTTCCCTCGTGAAAATGATACAAATAATATATACAAGTGCATACATGAGGATGTTGATATAATTTATTCAATGGATCTTGGATTATCTCTATCCTCTGAGATATTTATGAAGAATATAGTCACGGTGTTACCTTTTGTCATCTTTGTTATTTTGAAGCTGGCCTTTGAATGTAAGGGCTTGAGTAGGTGATTGGCTTCCTTGTCGTGACATCATCTTCCTTTCATTCATTGATAGTTGTATCTGGTAAACCCTTTTGTGTTACCCACAATAATTCTTCCTCCGAAGTCTTGTATTCCAAGAACTTGAAGTTGCTTGATCCATCAAGCTTATCTTCCATCATAGTTTTTGTTCATCATAATTTCAGATTCTTCACAACCCTTTGTCAAATGGGCTAGAAAACCTAACGACTAGGCTAGGCTAGCATTTTTAAGTTTTATTGGACTTATGACTACCAAAAATAAGCCTTTTAAAGATAGGAGAACACTGGTGAGTTGAAGAGCTCCTTCAATGAGTTACAGAAACCTTGATACTGAAATTTCTGCAGAAATTAGCGAAACCCTAAAAACCCTAGGACCAAAATTTAAAAATTCCTGGAATTTAGATATGAAGCTTGTTGGAGGTGATCTGAAGGAGGTCATACACTCATATGCCAAAATTAGCCCCAATGTCCAAGTATTAAGGTATGAAACTGAGAAAGAAGGAGGGTCGTACGAAATTTCTGGGAACCCTAGGAGGGTCATACGGTTTCTGCAGAAGTGAGAGAGGATGGTTGGAAAGATGTTTGTGCTATGGGCTCTTCAAGACCTTGTTATCGGGCTAATTGTTAAGTGCAGACACAAATCAACCCCTCTAGATTCACTACAAAACTAGAACAAAAAAAGACAATAAACTAATCTTTCCTTAGATTTCAATTATCAAATGAGAAATGGATCTAGGGAATACCTTTTAAATATTGAAGATCTGACTTTGTCAATGCAATCCAAGCTCGATCATAAGGCTTATGGAGAAATATATGCAAAGAAATACAAGCCAATGAAGACAAGAATAATAGAGTCTATTTGATATGAAACTATGTACATGATCAAGGAATCATACAATATGGACAAATATCATTCATATAGGAAATAAAAGTATATATGTATTAAAGAATGTGGAAGAGAGATACAACCAGATGCCTTGATGTTGTCAGGTTCCTTCCAATATTTCCTTTCTTCCCACACACTTCTATCCCATGGATTCTAAGACTGTAGATCTAATAGCTACTCACAATCTATCTTGACAAAGCAAAGCTCAAATCCAACATAGGCCCAAAAACTCCAAGCTACAAAACTCAAGAAATTTCCAACCCAATCAAGATAAATTTCTCTATGAGAGCTCCTCTCCTTTTATAAGCTGAAGAGGATAAGGTGAAGAGGTTAGGATGATCCCACTAAATCATGAAAGTGACTAAGATCCAAACCATTTGGAGGCCACCTCACCATAGAATCTTCTCCTTCTAGAAGCATCGAGAAGATGCTCATTTTTCCCACGTACAAAAATCATCGCGCCCTAGCCATAGGGAAACCTACGGAGACATTGCAGACTAGTTTCAGGGCAGAGGGAGGCAATCAAGCATCGTCGCACCCTGTTTATAGTGCAGCCTACGGAAATATTCCTTAATAGGTTTTTTACAAAGGAAAATACAACTTCTTATCTCAGGCAAAGTTCTTCTCCCTTCTTTCTTCAGGAATTTGGGCCACTGATCCCTCTAAAGACAACATATAGGTTTACATCATTAACGATCATAGGGATGACGAAAATAATGTGTAATAGACCTATGCTCTGATACCATGTTGATTTTTCAATAAGCTAGGTTAAACATGTAGTTCATTTCAATTTGTATTTGTCTTAACCATAAACAAGAATGTTGCAGCAACCAAGATCACACGAAGAA
>JASDQU010438073.1:86293-101478 GCA_032191745.1 Picea mariana
AGCATATGATAAGTTTCGTAGGATTCTTATACATTGTACAAGATCTTTAAGGGTCCCACATAAGACGAATTAAATAGTTATTGAAAACAACGAATCCATGATAGGGAAAATTTAATTTTTTACTATCTTCATACTATTGAATAGAAAAAGGGTATATCTTTGGAGTTTTATGATATTCATACATCTATATAAGTGAAAAATATATCTTTTTTTCCCGACATTGCTTCACTGCATGCGAGCATCCATGGCCCTGATGAAGATTTCTCGTTAGCATACAAACATGGCCCTGCTGCCAGTGAGCGTCCATAGCCTCAATGAGTTTACTTGTACTTCCCACACTTTGCAGTGCTTTCAACTCCCTTATTATTTTTAATCTCATTATTTTTTATTTGGTTTGTAAAGAATTGCATGTGCAATTGGGTGAAGATAGCGGGGTGGTACAAGAGATAAATTTGTTTAAAAGAATGGATGTTATACTTTTAAAAGTTTAAGCCCAGAAGTTTCCCTTAAACTATTAATGTAGAAGATTTCTTTTAATGTGGTGGGATGAGGGGTGGGATTCAAACAAAAAATAGATATAGACTTGTTCCTCTACTTAAAGAATACTATCAAAAATTTAAAATCCACCTTAGTGTTCCACCATAGTCACTAATAAATGTTGAAGATCTAAAACTTGATGTAGATGTTTTCAAATAAAGATCATGTTTGCACATCCTCTAAGGATTTCCCCATAAAAACTTGAAAACAAAATATACTCAAATTTTTAATTTAAGGAATTAGATCGAAAACCAAAAAATTATGTTAAAACATATCTAAATGCAAAGGACTACGTAAAGTTAAACAATCAAAAGGATAAAAAGAAATAGAAAATTAGGCACGAAGCATGTTGACATACCAAAGAGGATATTAAAAATGTGCAAACCAGAATATGATATTTTCAGTTGATCATACCTTTTATTGAGCTAAAAACAGAAAGCGATCTTGAATATGAAAAATACAACCTAAGACAATGGCACAATTGTGGCCTCAATCTTATTGAACTTAAACAATCGAGTTATCTCAATTGTGTTCTCTTGAACAATTCCTACTTTACACAATACACAATACATTTGAACACTTCCAAACCAAATCCTTATAATTTTTAATCGATAACTAGAAGTCTAGGATAGGACTCAAAAGAAATATTTGCAAATGTAATTATGAGCAAGATGATTAATAACCAAGAGGAATTAAATATAATGTTCCCTGAATGTGTCCTCCTAATGATAGTTCATTTTTTTCTCAACATATTCATCTTGCTAATGTAGCCATCTAAGTAGTTATGAACATCTTTTGCATCCAATGCAATGTAAGAATCTTGAAAAGATATAATTTTGAAAGCATCATGTTATCACACAAATTGTAGGTTGGGAAAAGCCCGAACCAAACCACAAGAGTGTGACAAATACTAGAGTACCTACCTAATGTCACCTTAGATAGACACTCCCCTCACTTTAGTTATGATAAATCACCACAATGGGGGAATCTCGGAGACCCTAGGGTGATTGAGACAAAAAGAGGTAGAATGGCCAATGAATCCCCTATAGGTCAAGTTTGGAGGTGAGGAAAATGCTTGGATGAGAGTCTTGTTGATGAAGGATGGTTTCCAAAGTATTGAGTACCTACAAGACAATGTTAAACTTGCTTGGAATAATACACAAGATAGATACACACGCCTTTTACCAAAGGGGAACAAGAAAGAAACTCTGCTGTCCATATATATATATAATTTTCAACCTTCTTTTACCATCAAAACTTGTGCCTAAGCATTGGGATATTATCTACATGTTTAGTGCTTGATTACCCTATAAGTATTTTGTGTTTTGCATGGTTAATTTTGCAGCCATTGAAATTCACAAGAAAATCACTTAAATAATAACCCTTGACAAGAAGAAAAGCTAGCACTATTTACTTGCAATTTTTCAGCAGTAGAAAGAGTGAAAAAAATGATTAAAGAGTGATTTTATGCAACCCTAATGGCTATATCTTTAAGTTATAACATCAATAAGAATTATTTTTTTAAAGAGGACGCCTTAGAGGCTCAAGCAAGCTTATAGCTTGAAGAACAATTTCCAATTTAGACAATCACAAAATCTCTACTTTTCACGTATACCAATGCAAATGATTTTATTTCTCCAATGCAATTTAGACAAGTGCCTTATCAATTGGGTTGTGGAGTCTCTTGTGTAGAGATAGGGTTTGCAACTTCTCTAGGGGTGTAATCCCTTTTACTTCCTAGAGCATGCAAAACATAGCAAGGTAAATCTAGGAGGGTTTAATCCCTTTTACTCCTCCCAACAAACTTGTTTAGTAGATTGTCCAAAGACAAATTTGATAGATATTAGTGGAGGGTGTATGCCTTTACACTTCTCAAAGGGTTTAGAAAATAACAACCATGAAACAATAAGAAACACTAACAATATGAAAAAAATTGCTTACCAATTCCACAACATAGCAAGATAAACCCTCTTTTACCAAGTATATTCCACCACAAAGCAAAGATAAGCATCCAAAAGAGATAGCACACCACTTTTTCCACAAGAGATAAGTAACTAGCATCCAAAGAGAGCACACAAGAGAGATATGTGATTTTCCCAAAGAGGGAAAAAATTTCTGCCAAGATGTATGTAATTCTCAAGTGTTTTGTTATGATCAAATGACAAAGGGGTTACCTCCTTTTATAGGATATCACCTAAGACCCTTTTGTCCACATTGAAAAATTCAACATAAAATTAGGGATACCAACCTCCTTTAATTATCCATTTACAACTTAAAATTCAAAATTACAAAAATAAAATCCCCTTTTAGGGGTGACATCCTACCCTAAGGGTGACATTTTGGTCTAAAGAGCAAGTCGTTGAGAATTTTGAAGGAGTTGCTGGGCCTACAAAGGCCATGTCTTCATGTGCTAGGGCTTCTCTCCATCAAAACATGCCAACTCATCATCAAATCCAACATCATCAACAACCCTATCCCTCAAATGTGACATCATGCCCTAAAATGTCATGTTTTGAGCCTCCAAGGATAAACTTTGGGCTAATGGAGGGCTAGTATCCTCCTCCAAGGTGTATTCTCATGCCTCCAAAGGAAACGATCATCATCCATGTTTCCTTAGGAGAAGGGGCGCATCATCCATCCTACAGGATTCATGCCCCAACTGAATGTCCAAGTGACCTGGTTCCTTCACGAAATAGCTTTACACTTGTTAAGGCCATGCAAATGTTGATTTTTCAATAAGCTAGGTTAAGCATGAAGTTCATTCCATTTTAGCATTTAACTTAACTATAGACAATAATGTTGCAGCAACCAAGATCACAATAAGAAACACCATGCACAAGAACACAAGAAGTATCCTAGGAAACCCTTCTCAACAAGGGAAGAAAACCCAACCAAATCCTTTGCTATATTCTTCAAGAGAAAGACCTTCACCACCAAGACAAACCCTAGCACACAAGAGGGTGATTAAACCCTAGAAATCTAGCGCCCAAGATAGGTGCTCCCTTTTCCCAAAGAAGTGTACTTGCTGATATTTCTAAACTCACATGAAGGATATGTTTCCACAATGGGGATTTTACCTTTACTTATACTAACCTAAACCTATCAACAAAAGTGTCTATTTTCTCAACAGGGCCTACCTCTCTAAGTCACATTATATTTATTATATTATAATTAATATTAACCAGATTAATTATCTTTTACATTTATTATTAATCACATTAAGGTGGGGCTGACCTATACCCTTTATATTACAAATAGGGTTACAGGAAGGTCCGACTCTTGAACAATATGTAACAAAGGATATGATACAACCACTAGTGCTCATCCACTAGGGGCACATCCATAGGGATGTCATATCTCTAGTTCACTGCATTACACAGAAGAGCCAGATCTTCACATGTTCACCTGTTCTCGTCCACATACACGTCCACTCTACATATCTTCTTTCCCACTGCCTCACACATGAGAATCATCTAGAGTCTTCTTGTCAATTCTGCTACTCAGAGGAGGCTAATACACCATCTTCATTTCTGTTCACATGACGATGCACCCAACACTTTGGGATTTCACACGTTCACCTTGTGCTCAACCACATGCACGTCTAAATCACCAGATCACCTTTCCCACTAGATAATCATCTAGAGTTCTTCTCAACTCTCTGAATGGAGGAGGTCATCTCTATGTTCCTAGCTCTATCTCAAGAAGGAACCACGTACCCTTCTTAGGGGATTTCTCTTAGGTTTGTAAGCTGAGAGAAAGACTCACATAGTTGCAATGATCCACATCTTATAGGTTTGTAAGCTGGAGAATGTCTCACATAGCTGCATTCATCAACACTCCCTCTCAGCGAGGGAGGCATTCTTTATCATGCCAAGTCTCACAGAAATGTATTTTGATTTTTTTCTTGGTTGGAGTTATCGATTCACGAAGTTAATTTGGTGAAGATATATGCAATATTCTCATGTTTAGGAAGGTACTGCATGTGTACGATTTTCTTCTGCATCATATCTCTAATATAAGGATATTTCATCTCATCGTATTTCAATCCATCAGGAAACACTGGGTTCTCAATGAGATTTACTCACGACTCTTGGTTATCATCATAGGATCCATCTCATGGTCAAGCAAATCTGTCAGAAGCTTGTGAAGCCACATTTCTTCGCACACTCGATGCTATATACTCTGCTTCTGTGGTACTTAAGGCCACTGATTTTTGTTTCCTGCTGTATTAGGAAACCATGGAAAACTTCACGATAGAACATCAACCGACTGTGCTTTTTCGGTTCACTGTACTTTCTTCTCAATCTGAATCGACATATACTGCACACTCAAGTTCACAATGGACGCATATCTCAGGCCATATATCGTATATATCTCAATTCATGTTTTGTTGTTGTCTAGTGAGTCTGTCTTGGTTGACTCATGAAATCACTAAGCACATTCATTGCATGGCATGAATTAAGTCTGGTGTTAACCAGATACATTGATGATCCAATCAGTTGTGGATCAGTCTCATTTGAATCATCATCAATATTCTTCTTTAAATCCATCACGGTGGATTTTGAATTCTATCATACTGAACTTATTTAATATTTTCACTGTATATTTTCCTTGACTCAGGAAAATCTCATTGATCCTCTGTCATACTTCTTGTCCCAAGAAGTAGTGCATCATACTCAAATTTTTCATCTTGAATTCAGAAGTCAAGGATTAATTGTATCCAACAACAAGGCTTTCTGAATGAGTCATCTGGATCAGGCTCTCATCACCAACACTGTAATGATATAGGTTTGGATCAACAAAATTCTTGTTGAAATCCAAACTCATCAATAATCTATCTATCTGATATAGTTTCCAACTTATGGATGGTAGTACGGATGGAAGTGTATCGGGTTCACTAGAACAAGTGTCTCATCATAGAAAACTCCCTCTGTTTGTGAGAAACCTTTGGCTATAAATTTTGTTTTGTATTTCTCAACACTTCCATCAACTATATGATTGATCTTATAGATCCACTTGGAAGTTACCACTAACTTCCCTTCTGGTACCTGAATAATGTATTATACATCATTCTTTAAGATATACTGGTACTCTTATGTTATGGCATCTTTCCATACCTGTTCTCCTGTTTCTTCTCTAAGACCAAGAAGCTCATCATCAATGAAGTGGCTCATGACTGAAGGATAGCTCGAAAATCTCTTTTTCTTTCTCGGGATGTGCCTTGAGAGGCTTGTATGTTTCTCTGCCCCTTGTAGAGTGAGTCTAGGTAGGCCTTTTATGCCCTACTACAATATCTCTGAACATATCAACTGGAGCAATTGGATCAATTGAAATAATGTCTGTCTCCCTCTAAACTATTGAAGAGGGAGAAGGTATTGTCTTATTGTCAATCTCCATCTGAGATTCTCTGTATCTTTGAAAGATTGTCACTTCTTCAAGGGAAACGTCTCTTCTTGTCTCAATCTGTCTCTGACCAGGGATGTCGATCTGGAATGTCTTTGAAGATTCACTATATCCTTTCTTTCTAAAGGATGTAGCTTGGACTTATTCTCTTTGGGTAGATGAAAATACACTGGGCACCCAAATAACCTGAAGAGTTCAATCTCAGGCTTTATTCCGGTGAAGACTTCTTTGGGAGTTATATTTTTCAAAGTTTGGTGAAGACTCTTGTTCTGAACATATACTGTGTCATGCATGCTTCTGCCCATAGAATCATAAAAGGATTCTTATTATGCATTATTTCATTGATTGCCTCAATGATGGTTTTATTCTTCCTCTTTCTCAAATAGTTTTGACTCCCTCTGAGGGATAGACATATTCCTTTCTTGTTAGCCTATATGGAACATGAAAACAAAACGAACCAACAAAAGAATATCTCCTAAAGGAGAATAATGAGTATGTTTATAGAATCAAAACAATTTGAGGAATGTTGTCACGGTTACAACACCTGCTTGTAATGTAGGAATATTTAAAAATATAGGTTAGAGGAATGACAATTATAACAATCAAACCTAGAGTCTTCACTTCTAGTGTGTTGTTCCTCTGAATGCACTGAGATCCCTCTTGATCCATGACTTCAACAAAAAGGTTCTTTCCTCCTGTAATTATCCTCATGACAATGATACAAATAATAAATATACAAGTGCATACCTGAGTGTGCTGATATGATTTCTCCAATGGCACCTGGTTGATCTCTGTCCTCTAAGATCTTCATGAAGAAGATAGTCATGGTGTCACATTTTGTCATCTTTCTACTTTATAGCTGGCCCTTCAATGTAATATTTTGTGTAGATGATTGGCTTCCTTGTCTTGTCGTCATCTTCCTTCCATTCGTCAATAGTTTTGTTCATCATATTTTAGATTTTTTACAAACCCTTGTTAACTGGGCTAGAAAACCTAACGGCTAGGCTAGGCTAGAAAACTTAGGTTTTGTTGGGATTATGACTGCCAGCAATAAGCCTTGAAAGTTAGAAGAACACAGGTAATCTTGAAGGCTTCTTCAAAGTCTTCAAAGTGCTGCAAAAACCCTAAAAATAGAAATCTGCAGAAAATTGTGAAACCCTAGGGCCAAAGTTTCAAAATGCTCAGAAATTCATTCTGAGAGTCTTTGGAGGTGAACTGGATAAGTCAATACTCTCGCATGCAAAAATTTTCCTCAACGTCCAAGTTTTAGGGCTGAAACACTAAAAAGAAGAGGGTCGTACAAATTTTCTGAAAACCCTAGGAGGGTTGTACAGTTCTGCAGAAGAGGAGGGATGACTCGTAAAAGATTTTAGCTTGTGCAATGGGTTATTCAAGACCTATGCTCTAAAACCATGTTGATTTTTCAATAATCTAGGTTAAGCATGAATTTCATTCCATTTTAGCATTTAACTTAGCCATAAACAATAATGTTGCAACAACCAAGATCATAAGAAGAAACACCATGCACAAGAACACAAGAAGTATTCTGAGAAACCCTTCTCAACAAGGAAGAAAACCCAGCCAAATCCTTTGCTATCTTCTTCAAGAGAAATACCTTCACCACCAAGACAAACCCTAGCACACAAGAGGGTTCTTAAACCCTATAACTCTAGCGCCCAAGAGAGGTGCGCCCTTTTCCCAAATAAGTGTACTTGCTGAAATTTCCAAAATCACATGAAGGATATGTTTCCACAATGGGGATTTTACCTTTACTTATACTAACCTAAACTTGTCAACATAAGTGTCTATTGGATTAACAGGGCTGACCTCTCTAAGTCACATTATATTTATTATATTATAATTAATATTAACCAGATTAATTATCTTTTACATTTATTATTAATCACATTAAGGTGGGACCGACCTATACCCTTTATATTACAAACAGGCTTACAGGCAGGTCTGACTCTTGAACAATATATATCAAAGGATATAATACACCCACTAGTGATCATACACTAGGGGCACATCCATAAGGATGTCATATATCTAGTTCATTGCATTACATATAAGAACAAGATCTTCACATGTTCACTTGTGCTCGTCCACAGACACGTCCACTCTACAGATCTTCTTTCCCACTACCTCACACATGAGAATCATCTGGATTCTTCTCATCAACTATGCTGCTCGGAGGAGGCTAATACATCATCTTCATTTATGTTCACATGACGATGCACCCAACACTTTGGGATTTCACACGTTCACCTTGTGCTCAGCCACATGCATGTCTAACCCAACAGATCTCCTTTCCCACAGGATAATCATCTGGATTTCTTCTCAAATCTCTGAATGGAGGAAGTCATCTCTACGTTCCTAGCTCTGTCTTAGACAAGAACCACGTACCCTTCTTAGGTTCTTTCTCTTAGGTTTGTAAGATGAGAGAAAGACTCACATAACTGAAATGATCCACATCTCACAGGTTTGTAAGCTAGAGAATGTCTCACATAGCTGCATTCATCAACAACAAAGACTAGCAAATTCTCCCTCTAAGGGTTCACAAGTCACAATAATCATGTCAAGTCAGCCATATATAATAAAATTTTCACCCGAACATGAACATGTGTTTCCCTTCATCCACGATGCATGATTTTTCCAAGCCCTTTTTCCCATTATTTTATTAGAGTGTTTCCAAGTTGAATTTAATGTGGGAATTCTACCTAAGCATGAAAAACATTGCCCATATTAACTCTACCTTGGTCACACTTGACCATGCTTCCCCAAGTTGAAGATGATATGTGGGACTTCTACCTAAGCATGAAAAACATTGCCCACACATGCTCTACCTTGGTGGGCATGTTCAATTAGTTATTTATTTTACGTGTCCCCCAATTTTTTGTGAGAAACTTTTCATTATTCTTGAGATCCCTGGGTGAGAATTTGGAAGGTTTATGATTGGATTTTATCTTTTTCTAGGTACAAGCCTCTGGGCCCTTAGCCCCTTCTTCCCATGAAATTAGGTACATGCCCTTCTTGGGTCAATGTGGCCCAAAAACCCAAAATATGAGGAAACAAAGGGAAGGAGACATGGAAAGTGGCAAGTATGTGCGGGAGTGGAACAATGACTCATCAAGGAGACCCCCCAGTAGAAACCCTTTCCCCAAAGGCGACCACTTACTAGGACAACAATGTCAACCACCAAGGTGAAATAATGCAAAGAACATAATTTCCAAGCAAATATTTTCAAAATTGAGAAAGGACCCTTTGCAACATATTCAAATGCTTCATTTATTAAAATGACACTTACCACAACACCAGACTTGTTGCCTCATGGAACAATACCTGCTGTCCTTTGTGAGCCAAGTTGGTATGGTGAATGGTGCAACCATCCATCACAAGGTGATGAGTGGTGTGATGTGGGTCTCTCTCTGCTGGTCTGTGGACACTGCTGGTCAATTAATCTCTTGGAACTCCATGTATGCAACCCAAGGGCCTCGATACATCATCTCCTTAGTTATCCCTAGGAATAGGAAATAGCAAATCCATGGAACTAACATTTTCCTATTAAAAAGGTTTTCATGGTCAATATCGAAAATGACTTCAAATTCCTCATGTCATCCTCTTCATTCCCAAATTGTGGATCACTAATAGTTGTCTCATCATTAATATCTGATTTGGAAGGATCAGGTATGACTATATTTACATGAGAAGCATAAACATATTAGGATAAACATGATAATGGTAATTATAAAACATGGAATGAAAGGGTTCTCTACAATGAGTGTCTTCAAAAAGAATATCCTTTCCCTAAATCATAATCAATTATAAATGAATTGCTTAGAAACTTTGATTGAGGATATATATTATCGTCATCCATATTATAAAAATCAATTCTTCCTTTTCCTAAACAAGATGTAGAATGTCTAATATCATGAGTATCTACAAAGACTTCTTTTGCTTACTGGATAATATTTTCCTCATGTTCTTTTATGACATTGGAACTCAAATGATTATCTATATTAGGTTCATGTTAAAAAAAAATCAACAACATGGAAGGCATATCAACAAAAGTTTCAGAGTAAAAAGGTTTAGGAGGCCTCTCGATGAAACAATCATTAAAAATTGCAAGTTTGAGAGTTCCTCTTCATTAAACAAAAGAAGATTGTTGTGAATGCAATGTTGATCACAAAAGGAAACTTCTTCCTCATTTCAAGAAATGGGAAACTAATATGTTTCTTTTGTCCTCAAGTGGAGATTCCTGTTTATCATTTGATAAAGAAAAATGGCAAAACTTGGATATGAACATTGTTTAATCTTGGAGTGCCTTATCATGAACCAATTCCAAATTTTGCCCTTCCACAAGAGATTTCCAAAAAATTGGAATTTAGACTTTCTGTGCAAAATACCACCTATTTATTAGTAGAAAAAGTAGGTGAAGGGAGATAAAATTTTTCTATGAGACTATAAATTTTTTGTCAACATGATATCATTTTATCATTGACTAATTGATCTGGCTGAATGGAAAGATAAATTCTAGATGTAAGAAACATTAAATTTATCAACTAAACAAAAATCATTTAAAAAATACACATGAATTTAGATAGGAAATCCCTAGATGATTTGTCTTCTTCTTTTTGAATATTTTGTAGTTCATCGCATAACTCATCACAAAAATATTTGTGAAAAATAATAAAACTGATTCCTATATTGTTTACAACTGTGAATAGATTTGACAGGAAATTTTTTAAACTAGTTTGCAATCTGTCTTTTGAAAGTGAAAACATGTAACCTACATAGACCATGACATTTTTTTGAGATTTATTGAGGATTGTATTATTCAAAGTATAATAAAATGAAAAATAAAGAGACAAAAGGCAAAGAACAAGTTAAAGTAAACTAATCCTACACTACAACATTCTAATAAAATATAAACTAGGTGAAATCTTATAGCCAATATAACCATCAAAGTAACTCCAATCCTGAAAAAAGAAATAGGTAATGTATTAGTACTTGGGATTTTCATATTCCATATCCAAAGATGGGAAGAATTAAATCTAATTTTTTATTTACAAAGATCAAAATATGAAATGGGAACTTCGTCAAAAAGGATTCTTTTGACCAATATTCAATTAGATCATAGAAGACAATGCAATGTCACCATTATGAGAAGAAGACAATGCAATTCCACCATTAATATAGTCATCATTTACCCCTTCAGTTTCAAGGTCTGTAAGCATTAGGTCTTCTTCCACCATATGGATTTTTACAAGAGTTTCAGTATCATTATTAAATGTAAGAATGTAATACTGAGACACATTGTCTTGTTACTAAAATTGTACATTACGAAATCCTAACATTTGTTGTTGCATAAAAATTTCAGTGTTATTAATGGACTCAATAGAATTAGACCCTGAATCAACATTAACCGATGAAATAATAACTTTATCAACATGCATATCACGAGAAAGATCAATTTCAAGTTCATCATGGTTTTCCTGATCCTATGTGTTAGAGAGCGAATTAAGATATAGAAACCAATCTAATGCATCTTCTCCATAAGTTTGATCATCGTCATTGATGTAACAAGCCCATTTCGATACGACTACATGTGATGCAACACATTTTTTTTTGAGCAGGAAGGCAACAACGATGACAGTTAAACAACGCAAATTGACAATGAACACAATGCATGCAGATCAGGCCACATACAACAACAACCCAACATAATAGCACATTAGGCAACTGGACGAAACATGCGATAATCAATAGACAGATAAAACAACTACTCGCCTGACACAAACAAGACAACACCTACAACATCAACAACCCGACACGATGGCTTCGATGACCAGTAACTAGAACCCTCTACAGTGCGTAAAACCAAACACATTAAGGCGTTACAAAACCACGTACCAACATCCATTACAACGAACAATACGCCTACATCGGAAAGCACAAGACTCCGACCAGGTTATCATTCACATCTATCCATCAGGGTGCGCAATGATCCCCACATTAGGAATCATGCCGTCACAAGGCAATAGGCGTGACAATAACCATGACGCCACATAACACATCTAGACCAATAACCCAAGAAAACATCAACGTGCTAGGAGACCGAATTAACTGTCAACATAAGACAACTAACCGAAGCACCCAATAGACAAGTCAACAAGACACAAGGGAATCTGACGACTATGGCATTCATACAACACATTAAATTCCTTGCACAACCATTTCTATTGGAAACATACATCATTTAAAGGACACGATTATCCATCGATGAAATATTCCCTAGAGAATTCATTCTACAATAATCATTTTAATATTTTCAATTTTTCTAATAACAAATCAGATCCATCATTCAAACAAGGTCATAACTTCTCTATGAAAAAAAAACAAAAGTGTTTAATATTTTCAATTTTTAAAATAACAACTAGATCCATCATTCCAACATAACTTCTCTGTTAAAAAAAACAAAGAGTTTAATTTCTTGGAATTATTTTATTTCTCATAAAAAAATACATTCAACATATTACCAACAAACCAAATTCTTTTTCGAAGTGGATGAAAGCTTAAACTACTTTGGGGATGAAAAATAGGAGGTACATTAACCTGGATGTCTTATCGACCTTACATCCATCTCCCTATCCTGTGCAGAGGTGTTATTGTTGATTAAACAGTGTGTCAAAGATATATAATTCCAATTGAAAGATGGCATAGATTCACTGCCGAATTACACCAACTTTCATCCATCGATTATTATACCCGCATACATCATGGTGATTGAAATCGTGATGTTGTCATCAAATAAAAGGTAGCTGGTCGAAAATGATGAGTAATTGAAAATGAAAGCAGATAGTTGGGGCATCTATGCTATCTACATAAGTCATTAAACCTAAATCTAAGATTAGGGTTTATTCAAATAATTGACGGTAAATGTATTTTTCTCCATCCGTTTCCTTTGAAAGGCTTTGACTAATCATTCAACTCTCTTCACACAGTGGAAAATATAGTGATGCATTTTTTTGATTGCTGAGAAATATGTTGTCACTGTTGAGTTGATTCGACACAACTTCAAATTCTGTAGGTGTATACTTCATTAAAGAATCTGGTATTACACCGATAAAACCACTGAAAATCAAGTTTAAGCAAGTCTATGTCTGTAAAGGGTAGGGTGTGCCTTTAGGTAAGGCTACAGGTAACGGGTACAGAGTTTATTATCTAGATATAATTCATACAATATGAATTCCAATCAACAAAATGCATAGAGTATGATTTCCAATCCGGGAATCCATATTTCTCATGCCCTAGTCCATATCGATGGAGATATCCAAAAATGCAAGTTAGTGCTCCGGGTATAATTTCTTTCCTTTATTATATCTATTTCACTGCTGATCGACTTGACTCTACTATGCCAGGGTGGTCATTTAATTTCACAATACATAGCGATTTGCTCATATTGCTGATGCAGTCATGTATCACGTAATATTTACCACCAGATCGTTGTCTAATAAGGTTTAAGTGGTTGTCTAAAATACAAGATCGCTATCCATTAAAATTGAAACAATTATAATAAATTCGCTATTTAAACTGGAACAATATATTAAATTCGCTGTCCTTTATCTGAAACAAATATAATAAATTCGTCAGAAAAAAAATTGTGTAAATCTGCTGTGTGAATCGCCAAGAAAATTCATGTGGTGAGTGTTGTGT
This sequence comes from Picea mariana, assembly GCA_032191745.1. Taxonomy (NCBI): domain Eukaryota; kingdom Viridiplantae; phylum Streptophyta; class Pinopsida; order Pinales; family Pinaceae; genus Picea; species Picea mariana. Next base: position 99,950 of record JASDQU010438073.1, read on the forward strand.
AAAGGCTGGGAAAAATGCTGTCTTTTAAGGTATAAAAACGCAGTCAATCAAAGTTGAAATTCGCTTCCAATCAAAGTATAATTTCGTTGTCTTTTAATGTATAAAAACACAGTCAATCAAAGTTGAAATTCGTTGCCAATCAAAGTATAATTTCACTATCTTTTAATGTATAAAAATGAAGTCAATCAAGTTGAAAATTCACTGCCAATCAAAGTATAATTTCTCTGTCTTTTAATGTATAAAAACACAGTGGTAAGGGTTGGAAAGGAAAAATGATTTTCCCCCTATTTGTATGGAGCCAAAGAATCAGAGTTATTCCTTCAGAGATTAATCGTTCAATGTCGAGATAATCAATCACAAGAAACTCAGAGAAAATCAATCTCAAGAACACTCAAAGATAATGAATCATAAGAAAACGCAGAAGCAATAAGTCTCAAACATGCAAAAGAAATCAATCACAAGAAACCACAGAGATACTCATTCTCAAAGAAGGAGCAAAGATTAGAGATTAATCTTAAGAGAAAAACACAGAGATAAGTAAGGGATAGATAGCTGGGAAAAAATTGTCCTTCACTCATCATCCATGCACAAAAAAGTAGAGCATTTGAATCTGTAGGTCTTTAAACACCGAAGTGAGGACCGTCGATTCGGCTCCTAGTCGACTGCTCAGGAATGGACTGATGACTAAAGGGATAAGGGACGGAAGATAAAAACACAATCTCTTCATAATAATCAATAAAACCAACATAGAAAATTCATTGTAATCACAAGTTGGGTTCGCCAAGGGAAATCAATTCAGAATACAAAAAGCAAGGGGATTACAAATACTGTAGGAAAGCAGGTGCAAGAAAACTCATGGCAATGAAATTTTCAACCGAGCATAGAGAAATAACATGTGTAAATTAAATTTCATTGCAAGTAAAAACTTAACCAGTGTACCTTATCCAAACATGAAAGCTCCGTAGTTTCTGTCCTGCACGCGCTTCGTTTAGCTCCCACTTGCCGATCGATGTGACCTCACCGATACCTCCCAACCAATGCTAGGGGTACTCTTCTTCCCCCTGAGCCCCCTGAGCCGCAAAGGGGCCACACACACAATACCATAGAAAATCTAGCACCCAACTCGCTTCGCAAGGTAGAGATACCACTCGTTACCCGAGCTGGGTATCCCAACTCCCACAAGAGAAAGTTCAGTCAAGACAAAAATTCAACAGCGTAACGTTACGCCAAAAGATGAGATCCATACTCCTCCTCCATCCTTTTTATAAAGTTTTTAAGTAATTAGTTTTCCAAATTCTCATTAATTTCCTTTTTCATTTAATTAATTAGGAAAAACCTCCCCCGTACACATGTCACTATTGGTCACTATAATTGCTTAATTAATTTTAAACAACCAAGTGAAACATAAATTATCAACCCAGGGAAGTCTTTTGTTTCAAAGATAGCCACGCACTGTATATGCTCAATTCCAAAAGCATTTAGTGTTGTAGTAAAGAAATCATTCTATCTATGATTGCTGAAGTGAACTG
>JASDQU010438074.1:0-19923 GCA_032191745.1 Picea mariana
TTGCTTTACTATATTACATTTGGACTAGAGGGTAGCTTAAATAGAATAGATTGAACGAATATACTGAAATATGTCATGGGATTGAATAGCGGGGTGTGGTATAAACCATACGATATCCCAGTTAGAGGAATAAGGTACAAAGGAATAACTAGGCAGATGCACTTGTTAAGCTTCCACTGCACTGCTGGTTCTCCACAATTTTATGGCAGACAGAGGGAATCCATTACTTTTGTTAAGACTGTCCTTTCTTGGACGATAGTCCCTTAAGAATCCATTACTTTTTCTATGACTGTCCTTTCTTTGACGATAGTCCCTTAAGAATATTAAGATTGGCTGGAGTCATTCTTATTTGTACGTTACAAAAGTTTACATGGTATTTTGCACTTATATGTAGTATGTTAATACTCATTTTTGAATGTGTAGCATGTTTGTTATCTTTTTTATTCGAATTTAATTTTATAAGTAACATGTTAATTTTTTGGTTTCAGAGGTGTAGGATAATATGTATTTGACAGCTAGATTAGTTCCACAAGTCATAAACAAACTAACAAACAAAAAAAACATATTAATCCCTTATAATAAAATTAAGGTTAAAATGATAAATAACCAAAAATAAAGAATGACTTAATGATAAAATAATTAATTTAAATTTATTTTAATATAAATTTATTAAATTAATAGAAAAATCAAATCTCTATATGTGAGAACTATTTTGAAAAACTAACAAATTAAAGTTTATATCCATCTGCTAAAAAGTAGAGGTGATATATTTTGTAAAATGCAATACTTTGTATATCTGAGCAAGAGATATCTTGGCTCTTGTCATGATGAAGAACATAGACATATTTAGTATGAATTGCATAATCCTGTGAATCATTGAGTTTTTTTTTTTTATATAAAGATTTGATACATCTTTCTTAATGTAAAAGATCAAATGTATAGAAGTGAGATATTTTGTAAAATGCAATACTTTGTATATAAAAATATGATACATTTTTCATGATACTTGATATTTTAATCAATGAGAAAAATATTGATATAAGTTTTTATTAATATATTGTGTTTTTATTAATATAACATGTATATGTAAATATTGAGTTATTATATTTTTATTGATATAAAATATATAAAGGTGAGATATTTTGTAAAATGCAATACTTTGTATATAAAGATATGATATGATACATTTTTCTTGATGCTTGATAGTTTAATGAATGAGAAAAAAAATGATTTAAGTTTTTATTAATATATGTGTTTTTATTGACATAAAATATATATGTAGATATTGAGTTGTGATATTTTTTCTTTGTATTTTTAATATAGTTAATTTTCATAATTTTCATGAAGTATAATAGGACTTTTTGATTTATATATAATTTTTTATTAAAATGCTAAGTGCATTTGTAAGGATGGTTAATGAAAAAAGGTAGATGCATTAATTAGTACTTCTTATCAAATAAATTTGAAAGCAAAACCAACATATTTCACAAATATGGTTTCTCTTGTCCCAAAAACAAGGGGGTCTTATACATCAATTTGGTGTCTCTCTTGGTTAATTTATGCACTTAATAGTGAGTATAGTCTCTTAATGCACAATTTAACATATACACAAAACCCATCCACTTAAAATATGAACACAACCCATTACCCCTTATATTCTGACTAATGTTGACACCTAAATTTGAATTAATTACTAAACCCTAACTCCCTAACCCATAACTCATTAACCATTAACCCACTATTATCTAACCCATATCCCTCTAACAACTAATCAAACCTTGATTCCCTAACCCATATCTCATTAACCACTAACCCCTTAACATACATTACCTCTCCTACCCCATACCTCTATTTCCCTATCCCCTAAAACATTAACTCTTAATGCATAAAATCCATCAACTTGCTTACTCTTAATCCTATAACCCATAATTAACTCACGAATTTCCACCTTTAATACCTAACTACCTAATCTCTAATTATCAACTAATAATCTAAACCCTAAAATACTAACAATGTATGATCCCCTTAACTCTATAACCCATAATTATCTGACCACATTCAGTCCCTAAAGCCTAAATACCTGACCTCTAATTAACAACCAATAATATAAACCCAAAAACACTACCAATATATGATCCTATCCCCTAACTTAAAAAAACTAACTAATCTCTAATACCTTACTCCCTCGAACCCTAAATTATTAACCTTAATCGTTAATCCATTACCTACAAATATATCATATCCATAAGAAACAAACCCATTAATCTCCTTAACATCCTCCTTAACATCCCTTAACATCCAAGCTAGATAATTACATAATTGATTTTATCAACCTTAACATCCAAGCTTGATAATTACATAATTTATTTTATCTAAACAACAAATTATTCAATAGTCTTGGTAAAACTATGATAAATCACGCGTCTTCCCTATACCCACTATTATTCATATTTGGGAAAGAAGCGTGAGGATACACAACAATATTTAACTTGGGAAGGAGATATGACCCTTTCTTCTACATTGGAAGGAGGAGACACATATATAATTGTAGGTTTTTCTCTTCTTGTTAAAAAAACGATGCTTACGTATGGCATCGGATATTGGTAAAATTTATACCATGATTTTTAGATTGTGCAAGAAAAGGGTAGACAAGGCACAATAATAAAAATTATTATCCCTACAATTAATATTTGTTTTAAACGTCTGTTTTTTAAGTATAGAAAATCTGCATATTATATGAGTTTTCAATAATTATAGGTTTTCAAATCTAGATCTCCTTTCTTGTTGGTGTCCTATTGTGCAATTTTGATGATACATCCTGAGTTAGTTTTGATGACTCTTCATCCGTTAGTATTTGCACGTTGAGTTTTGTTGTACATCATGAGTTTAGTTTGCATACTATACATGTAGTTAGAAGTAATGTTCTCGCTTACCTTTTTATTAGAAGATTGTGTTGTAGGAAATTATGATGGTTTGTGATTATTTGTAACTAATTTAAAGTGTAGATAAAGGAATGTAAATAATAGGATGAAGGTTAGGCAATTGGTTATTGTGATTTTCATATTGAGCTTTTGTATAAGATAGTGTATGGAAAATATAAAGATCAAAGTTTTAAGTGTTTGATTATTAGATATATTTATAAAGAGTTTTTAAGAATGAATCTTATGGATTGAATAGAAAAGACTATGTGATGGTTTCCTTCTCATTTTTTGTGTTGTGTGTTGATCTAAATGTTTGGTTAATAAATGCATGATGATTAAGTTACATGTACATATATTGTTTTCTTATCATTTAAAATTGTTCCTGTAATGTTCATTAGGTCACTACTACATATGGGCGGATTATTCCACGAAATTTTTCCACGTTTCCATTATTTTCATGTTTTTTTAAATAGGGCGGGATTTTCAACGATATTGCCACGAAAGTTCGTCGATATAGGCACGAATAGGTTTTTCAACTTGGTCGGGATGTTTGTCGCTATTGCCACGAAAGTTCGTCGCTATTTCCACACAAATTTTGCTTATCTCATTGGTCGGTGTTAACGGCTAGTTGACTAGTTGATCTATATATACCTGACTTTAAGAGACTTTGCGACACAATTGCTATAGTTTTGACGTTGTTCGTGGATTTTGTTTGAGTTGTTTATTTTTTTTCATCACCAACTGGTTGAACAAATCCAATTCTCGATCTACATAGATCGGATTTTGAACTTGCAAGGTTAGTATGATTCTTTTATTGATGTACTCATTTAACTTGTAAATTTTTGTTCAAATGTCCAAATTTCATGTAGCTTGTTTTTTCCTTGATAATATATTATATGTGTAGTACCATATTTCATGTCTTTGGTTTTCGGATCTAGTTAGTATATTCTATGGAAAAGGGTATGTGGATTCCATAATATTCTAGGTTTATGGAATCCACATACCCTTTTCCCTTCAATTGTAGCTAGAATGTCTCTCTCTTTTCATTGATAAAGATATGAAAGTTCTCCTGAAAATCAACCCTGATTGATGAAATGATAGTAATTGATTGTCATTTTCTTCTCTCTTTTATTTTTAAGAACTAACAAAAAACACCAACAAAGCTTGATTGAAGCTTTGATACCACTTGTTACATCCCTAGTACCCATATGATATCACACTTGCATAAATTGAAAATAATATAACAGTGACAATAATGGTTGGGATACTTGCACACCTAATGGTTGGCTAACACTTACTAATTCAATTAAATGAAGGAAGAAATCTCTATGAATAAAATCTTGAAGTTGATTGTTATATTGATAAATGATAAGTTCTGGTATATATAAGATAGGGAGGAAACTCATGTTTATAACAATAAGATACATAAACACTAACCCTAAAATTATGTTAGGTATATATGTCATTATTATATAAAGGAAACATTTGTACACATATGACCTTATTATAAAGATGTTATCTATGTCATGATTAGGCACATAACAATCACTTTTAACTAACCACCTTCAACCATATTAGCTTATGGTTAGGCACCTTTAACTTTCTTGGCTTATGACTAAGCACCTTTAACAAATGTACTTATGATTATATACCATACTCTTCCAATATAAATAAAGTATATTTGTTTCAACTTTCTCAATAAATCCACATACCCTTTTCTTATATGTGATGTTGTTTCTCTCAATTTTTAATAATCACACACAATTATAGATGTAGTGATTAACTTTAGTTTGTAGTTGATGTAACTTTTTTATACACTATTAATAAGGAGTATCTAAAATATAAAAAATTCATGACTAAATCTACGATTGCATGATGAAATCTAATAGTCATACAATGAAAAATGAGAACATGCCAAAGTGTCTTAGAAAATAAAACTGTGACCACTGTAAGTAGCATAAAATTGTGACCATTGTATGTAGATGCAAATCAACACGTCATAATTTAAACCAACCCAACCCAATTATGGATGACAAGTGGTTGGCATTCTTTTTTTAGTGGTGGATTTCAAAGATTGGCATTTTGTCTACAAAACAACTTAGAGGCTAGTGTACTATGTTGTCAAGTGATTCAAGTTTGAGAAATTTTGACCACTTTCATTAAATGGTGTGTAATTATTTTCCATAGTGATTCAACACACACTGCTAATCTATAGTAGAAATTGAAGCATATCGATCTTAATAGTTAATTGATAATAAAAAAAAAGCATGTCAAAATGTCTTAGAAGAAATAATTGCGAGGATTGCAGGTCACTGTAAATAAACATATCATAATCGAAAGGAGTAGCTAAAATATAAAAATTTGACAACTTACTGTTTGGTATGGTGTAGGTAAGATAATTACTTATCAGGACAAGGATTTGTCACTATGAACGAAAATGACAGGAAGCTTGCTCAGTTAAGAGCAACATTAGATGCGAGGGGTGATGGAAAATGTTATTTCCCTTGCTATGATTGCATAGGCTTGCAAAGAAAAAGACTTTTAATAACAATAGCTGAAAGACATTGTAGGGAGAAGGGGCACACTGAAGGGGCTTATGAATATCGTCCCTTGGTAAGAGGATTCAATATTTAATGTATTTTCTGTAATAATCAACATGTCATGAATTTTAGTAATATTTCTTATCGGTATTTTTATATTTTCTATACACACTAACTTTTCTACATTGTTTTTAAATATATAGACGATGCCCCCAAAATATCAACCTCCAGAGAGTTATTTTCCAAGTACTAGCAGAAATAATCCTTTAGAAGGTGATGAAATTTGAGATCAGAATATTGAAGCTACTGATCAAGTTATTAATGATGATATGGATGGAGATAACATTAGTGATTCAAATCAGGAAGATGAGGTACATAGATTGATCCAAGACACATTTGCTTCAATGGATGAGGACAATCAGGATGATAGTCATGATGTTGATCCTCTACTCGAGAATTCACGTCAACCTCCTTATGAAGGCTCAACAACAAATCTTTTAAATGCTATATTGTTGTTGGTGAACCTGAAGGTTTTGAATGGTTTATCAAACACATGCCTCACACAAATACTAAGGTATTTAATTTGTTAATTATTTATGCCTGCATGTTCACAAATACTTAAAAGGTTCAATTTTTTCCTATATTACTATTGTTTTCTAATTTGTAAATTAGTATATTGGATGCGATATTGATGATTAATATTGTTTACATTGACTTATTGTTTATAGTTAGGTAGAATGTTAGGTGAAGTTCTATTACCAATGTCAAATATTTTTCTATGCACATATCGAGAAATATCCGTCATCATGAAAAAAATTAGGATGGACTATCAGGCTATTGATGCATATCCTAATGATCATATCATATATTATGGACAATATGCATTAGAAAATGAATGCCCACAATTTCAAATAAGTAGATATTGAACCGATAAAGTGTCAAAGAAGGTGCCTCGCAAAGTTCTTCGTTATATTTCGATAATTCCACGTTTCCAGCGGTTGTTCAGGTGCCAAAGTATATCACAGTTTATGGATTTCCATGCAAAGAACAAAAGTCAAGACGATGTTCTTTGAATGTTTGCAAATGGTTCTGCATTGAAGTATATCGAAGAAAAGTGGCCAATTTTTAAAGAAGAACCTTGTAATGTTAGACTTTCATTGGCAACTGATGGTGTCAATCCATTTGGAGAGATTCGTTCTACATACTCAATGTGGCCTATTTTTGTTATAAACAATAACCTTCCTCCTTGGATGTCGATCAAGAGAGAGCACATAATGTTGGAAATGATTGTTCCAGGTATTTAATTATCTTTTATTTGCATTAAAGTATGACAAAATATTTCATTTCTTTGTTTCGTGCATGGTAATTATTTATTTTATATATAACTACATCTAGATAAGTATAATTAATCATGAATTATGTTGAACCAATTAGGTAGGTACCAGGTTAAAGATATGAACGTATATATTGAGCCTCTTATCAATGATTTGTTGAAGTTATGGGCTGGCGTCACTATGTATGACATCTCTAGACCAACATGGCAAAAACGATTTCAATTCCATGGAATACTATCATGGAGAATTCATGATGCTGCTGGGTTAACACATTTTTGTGGTATATTGTTACTTTATTTTATGATTTAATATTATATATATTTATTGAAAATATCATGCATTATTTTAAATTGTAACTCTAATTTGACGCTACATTAATTCATATATCTTGTAGGTCTTCAAACAAAGGGTAAATTTGCATGCCCAGTTTTTGCTCCGAGGATAAAATCTCGTCGTTTAAGGAGTTTAGGAAAGGAAGTGTTTGATGAGTATAGGCACTTTCTTCCTAAGAACCATAGTTATCGAACTATAGACAAAGCAAAATTCAATGGTAAAAAAGAAAATGGAAAAAAATCACGAAGAATGACACCTTGCCTATGGAAGTTGGAATATATTAGAAATCATCAAGGTATGCAATTTATTTATGTATGACATATTATATAAATTTTTGGTTAATTTCATTAGTATTAATTTCATTAGTATTAATTTCATTTTGTCCCATTAATTAGTATTAATTTCAATTTGTTGATGTTTCATGAATGTCGTCAAGGCACGAATGGGCTTCCACGAGGAATGAAAAGTTACCTGATGCAATTCAGTAGATTGCCATACTATGAGCACCTACAAATAGTTCATCTGTTTGATACAATTCATATTGGGAATAACATAACATAATTTTTATGGCAAATATTAGATGGAAGGACTGACAAAGAGAGAATTGGAAAGATTTGTTGTGACATCTAGGAAGCTAATCACGCATTGCAAAGTGTTATAATTAATTCTAATTGCGATGGTCATGAACATAATACTAGTCTTCCTTGGTTATTGACGGAGCAACAAAGAAATATTGAAAAAGAGGCCATTCGAAAAATTAGATTTTTGATGGGGTTTTTGTCGAACATACAAAATATCTTAATGAAAAAAGGTGATTTTGGTGGGGTTAAAACACATGATTGGCATACATTAATTAAAGTAATTAGTAGGTTATAATATGTTTTCTTATTGGTACACATTTTTTGGAAACAAATAATAATTATTTGTTTTTTGTTACAATATGTTCTACCTTTATCTCTCCCAGACGACTTTGACAACAACATAAAAAAAATTATTTATGTACTTGGAAAATACATGAGGTAAGCTCCAATTTGTCTATTGGGGTATGGGTTATATTTCTTTGCACATAGACTTTGGTTCCATGTTTGAAATTAAAAAAGTATGGAGTTTCTTGGGAAGTTCATTGGAAAGGGGGAATGTACTTATCCTGGAAGGTTCCAACATTCTAAGCTAACTAGATTCCCCATGATGTTATTAAAGGAAGACATTTAAAGTCTTTGAGTTCAAGTTTTAGTATCCATTTCCTTAGACATTCTTCTACTAAATTCTCTTGCCAATTATGCTTCTTACTTTTTGTAGCGTCCATCTCACTCCAATATGGGATGGTTTCTGGATTCAAATTTGACTCACACACCCACTTTCCGCCATCATCAATTCATCATGTAAACCATAAATCCTAATTTCTTCTATAAGAATACGACTTATATTTCCTTCTTTATTTTTACAGAGAATACACCTATTCGGTCCAAACTTCTTCCTCTTTTATAGAATTTCCTAAGTTAAGGCTTTGTTTCTTTATTTTCAACCACATAAAAATTTTAGTCTTTAAAGGGGATATAATTTTACATTTATCTTCCATCACCATTGAACTTCCTTTGGCCTACCAAGAGCATACATTTMTTTATAACCTAATTTTGGAGTATAAGTCTCTAAGACTAGGTTCTTGAACCAAACCAACTTATCTTTTGTTTCAATGATTTGAACATGACTTAGCTTAAGTTTTTCTATKTATGATTCCCATTAAATCTTGTCCTGGCTTTCCAATCCTAACTACTCTCTCTTCTACCAATATTGATGCCATATAGAAGAAGTTTCATGAGAGATACTTTGTGCCAAGTTAAATTTTTTTTCTCTAATATAAAACGTTGATCACTAGTTCTAAAAGTCAACTCAAGAATATATCCCAATCCTTACACTTTCACATTTCCATAAAATTTAATAAATTTATTAGATTCTACTAACTTGTAATATATAACTTCATCTCCATTGAATATCATGAAATTATGTTGCGAACATCGTTTATTTTTTAAGTTTCATATTCAATAGGATTAAGCAAAATCATATTTAAAGATCTATCATAAATACATTTTTTTTTATTAAGTTTAATGCACTCTTATGCTTATACATTTTGACTTATGAAATAAGTAATACATTTATTACTCTTGATTTTTTAGTTTAAAATAATTTTATATTTATACTTTACTAAAAATATTTATGATCATCACATCTTCGTTAATAAGTGTTTGAATTTAACACTATAAAACCCCTCATTATATTATGAGGAGGGGTTTTAAATGTTTCTCAATGTCATATGCATGTTAAACCATGTTGAAGGTATGCTAAACAATGTTGAAGGTAACCATTTGTGATTAGAGTGTACACACAACCAAGGGGAGCATGCGATTCTGTGAGGATAAAGGGGATAGTCTATGAGGAGAGCAAGGGGAGCACGCCAATCTGCAAGGAGACCAAGGGGAGCACGCTAGTCTGGGAGGAGAAAGGGGATAGTCTCATGCGAGGAGAACAATGAACTATTAGTCTGTGAGGAGCCAGGGAGGAGATAGTATGTGAGGGAGAGACTGTCTGTGCGAAGATAGTGGAGCATGCGACCAAGGGGAGTAGTCAAGGGTACACAAGGTCACACGCAAGGGCACCAAGAATGGTGAGTACCCTATACAAATTAGCATTTGAAGTCATTACAGGTGAACATGCCGGCTTTATTGATTCATTGTTAATAGCCTATAGTCTATTACAGGTTTTCTTTCATGTGTTGCCTCCATCATTGAAACTATTTTCTCTTTGTTTTCCCCTTTTAGTTCACCCTTTCTTAAAATAGGTTGTTCAACTTTTGTAAATTGCATGACAAACCCCAACCTAATTTCCCATTGCTCACAACTTTCATATGGTGTAGATCTAGGTAATTTTTACAACCATAGTTGATGCTTTTCAATAACTCTCATGTTATTCCTTACCATTGCAATAGCCCTACTAGTAACCCATTTGTTGTCACAACTTGTGGAAACCACAATGTTTGTAGCACTATCCACCATAAACCCATGCCTTTGCCTTGTAGGTAGTTTTTGTGGTTTGTCAAACCTAGGTTTGGTCCTTTGTTTATTTTGTTTTGTGATTCTCAATAGTTCTTTGGGATCGTGGTGCATCTCCTTGCTCTCTTTGGACTTGTAGAATACAAGCCTCTTATCCTTCATCTTCCACCCCTCTTCATACTCTTGACCTCCTTTTTATCCTATTCAAACTACTTTTTCCCCTCGACCTAATTTTCATTCTCTTGATCCTTCGTTTGGCCTTGCAATATCTCTACTACCTCTTATCACCCCTTCTTATCCTCTCAATCCTCCTCTTGGCCTCTCAATTTTCCTTAAAACTCTTATTCCTCCTTTTTGGCCTCTTGGACTACCTTCGACTCATTATGGCCCTACTCCTATTTCCTTATCATAGTAGTCTTTTTGTTGGGACATTCCTAGTGCTCTTATGCTTTGTTTTATTATTTGGCTAGAGTGAGGCTTCCCTTTCTTGTATCATCTAATTGCCTCAAGTGTAGTGTGCTTCATCAATGTTAGGCTTGTTTGAATGAAGCGACATGTATTCATTGTTTTCTTTTCCTCGAAAGGGTGGAAGGTGTGGAAACCCATGAGTTTTTGTAGTTGTATGGATTGAAAAGAACCCTATTGGTCATCTAGTTTCTAGTTCTCTCTTTTGTTCTCCAATGGGTTACTAACAACACAACGAAATTCCTCATCCATTTTCCATTCGACACATCTTGTATGCTCATTTTCCATAATGCAACCCTTCAATTAAATATAACATGGAAATAGTTTGGAGGTTACTTAACAAGTATAGCTACAAAAGATCTCAATAGTCGTTATCAACACTCTATGTCAACTTGCCAACCACAAGTTAGTGTAGGTATGATTCACAACTTATCTTTATTTCATCTTTTCTACTTGGTTTCTTTGCCACCATATGCTTGTTAGTTGAACTTTGATTGAACGCTTGGTTGATAACATTTAGCCATTTTTTTGTTTTTTTTCCTTGTTGTTTCTCTTGTACCTTTAGATTACTTGAGCATATTCTTTATTGCTCGTTCCTTTTTCTTGCTTGGTTTAATTTTTCTTACTTGTGTGCTTATCCTACACCCCTTCACTATCTATATTATGTTTCTCTTGTCATGATATATCCTAACCTTTTGTGATACTTGTTACCTCCCAAACATGAACTTCAAATGTTAAAAAGTCCTTTGAGAAAGTACACTTCTAGGGGCACTTAGGAAGGTTGCCCATTGTCACCTCAACAAATCTTCCACTCACTTTAGGTTGGTTTTTTTTTTTCACTAGGGGGGAAACCTTAGTAAAGAAATTTTTTTGATGTAATCTTTAGAATAAAATGGATGGTGGAATTTGTCAAGACTAATGCCTATCCAATTGACCTATGGAGTTAGGGAAATTTAGAACAAGAGGGTTAGAATATGGCATATAAGACGCAATTGAGCTATCATCCATGTGTCATAATTAGTCCAAAACAAATTTTCAGATGATGCAACAATAAAAGAGAGCCCTTCAACAAGATGCACCATCACAACCAAAAAATTACAACCAACAATATTGTGCAAGTAATAAATAAAGAAGCTAGTAACAACTTGAACAATATAGATGACAATAACAAGATCCTTTAATAGTTCAAGATTACATCAAGGACTAGGGAGGGTTTAACAACCTTGATCCTAATCTCTTATTTTGGAACAAAATTATCCTTCTACAAAGATTATTCTTGCAACAAACTTATGTCAATTCTTGCAAACACCCTAATAATCCATGAAAAAAAAATAGATGAAGGAAACCTCAACTTGAACTGATTCCCTTTTTTCAATCCTCCTAAAAAGATATTCAACTAAGTGCTTGGAGGGGGAATCCTTCTCTGTTATATTTCAGAGTGCACCTAGGCTGGTGCACAAACACCTCATGTCTTCTCTAAGTTCTCAACAATTTACACAAAATTACATAATTTGAGTTGTGAACATAAACACACTGAGATGCCTAACAACTTAACACACTGGAAAATAAACTAGTAATTGGATCATGCACAAATACATAGGACTTTAATGCCCCAAAACAATTGTTCTTATATCCATAACAATGGGCTCTCATACCAGTGCCAATGGCCCAATTCTTACATAAAAGAAAGATACCAAGAGCGCTTACAAAACCCTCGTGGTTTTCGTGTCCAAGTCTGGTCGAGTCCTTCCAACCTTATCCAATGTCCTTAGCTGAGGTTCCAAGGCTACAATTGACCTTCCAGCCCTTGACCTGGTCCTCTCCTTGCTCACCAATCATTCCTATGCAACTTATCCAACTATGCAACTATGCAACTATATGCAACTTTATGCAACAATGCAACTTATGCAACTATATTGCAACTATATGCAACTATATTGCAACAATTCCGTATGCAACTATATGAAAATATGCAACTATATGCAACTATGCAGCATGCAACTTTTGCAACTTATGCAACTTTATGGAACTTATGCAACTTTATGCAACATTGTACCTTTTATGCAACTTTATGCAACTCGAGAGTGGGATGCTATCTGGGAATATTGTACCCTTGAAACACGAAATAATGCATATACAATGTCAGATACTCATAAATCCTTTTGTGATGCATTGTCAATAAAAACATTATATTAGAGTAACCAAGTAACCTCCCATCAACCACCACATGTATTGCACATGTATTGCAATTGTATCATCATTACTAAGTGTTGGAAGTGCAACAAAGTAACTTATATGATGTCGGATTGAAGCACCTTTTATTAAGTGATCAACTTCCTAGGTGGTGAGTAACTTGACTTAGCAAGGAGGTAGTTTGGGTTTAGGTTATCTCAAATATGGTTAAGGTTGTGCTTGGATAAATAGAGTAGCAGAAAGTATTTTATGTAGCAATACTTTGTGAATGCACTAGTTGGTCATTTTTATGATCAATGTCACTCCCTACTCAAAGGACCACCAATGGTGTTTTGTTATGTAAATAGGTCTTACTCCATAGGCCCTAGAATCTCTTGAGAGGCCCCATTAAAGAAACCCCATGAAACCTATTCATCCAAATTTGGAGGAAGAACAACCCTATCTTTCTTTTGCTTGGGGCTAAAAAAGAATGAATTGTATGGACTCTCAATCTTGTAAAAAAATTGAAGAGTGTATACCATGTATTTAAAACTATAGCCATTTCATGCCACCCACATGGACCATAGAACATATTTAAAACTATGTGAGTCGTTTGGTTGTTGCCCAAAATCCCGTGAGAAGTGACAAGCTATGAAGAGGTGGAAAATAATTTCTTCATTCTCCTTTCACAAAGGATAGATGTGTAGACCTTTTCAACTATTGTTTTGTATGTTATCCAATGGAGAACAGGATTTCAAACCCATTAAAGAGTTCAAGTGTGGATCGATAGTTTGGAAATCCATGATCCTGGAATTTCACATATTTGAAAATTCATCACTTAATAGTTGCAACTTATTAAGTGATGAATTTTCAAATATGTGAAATTCCAGGATCATGGATTTCCAAACTATCTATCCACACTTGAACTCTTTACTGGGTTTCAAATCTAGTTCTCCATTGAGCATCGGGGGATATATGTTGATAAAAAACTACTAACAATTTCATATGCAACTATATGCAACTATACGCAACTATATGCAACTATATGCAACTTTATGCAAAAATGCAACTTATGCAACTATATGCAACTATATGCAACTATGAAACTATATGCAACTATATGCAAATATGCAACTTATCCAACTATGCAACTATATGAAACTTTATGCAACAATGCAACTTATGCAACTATATTGCAACTATATGCAACTATATTGCAACAATTTCGTACGCAACTATATGCAACTATGAAACATGCAACTTATGCAACTTTATGGAACTTATGCAACTTTCTGCAACTTTATGCAACATGCAACTTTATGCAACAATGCAACTTATGCAACTATATGCAAATATATGCAACTATGCAACTTGTGCAACTATATGCAACTATATGACAATTTCATATGCAACTATATGAAAATATGCAACTATATGAAACTATGCAACTATATGCAACTTTATGAAAAAATGCAACTTATGCAACTTATGCAACTTTATGCAACTATATTGCAACTATATGCAACTATGCAACTTATGCAACTATATGCAACTTTATGCAACAATGCAACTTATGTAACTATATTGCAACTAAATGCAACTATGTGCAACTGTGTTGGTACCACAAACGTATATTGGCACGATACCTTATCTTCTTGTTTTAACGAGTGTAGGTACCACCAAATAGGTATCTATCGGATCTATCTTCCTCGAGTGATGAATAATATATACTAAGAGAGGTTGAAAGTGAGACGTGTTGTTCTAGATCTACCGGTTCTAGATCAACTAGATCAGAAAAGGCAAGGAAAAGATTTCATAAATGCATGCAATTTTTTATTGCCAACGGAGGGTCATGTAATTATGATGCTGAGAGCATATGTGACATTGAGTTTCCCTCAAGGTATGAACATCTAGTGCAACGATGGGCACCTAAGGAGCTACCTGAAGTGGACACAAATTTCTTGTTAGTGGGAGGATGTATCACATCGCTCCTTCATCCTTACATGGATTGGGGTTATTTTCCATGGATGGAATAAAGGTCGGCTATGGAACTGTAACTGAATTGATGGAGTATGTCAGACCATTATACAAATACAATCACTAGTTGATGTTGGTCCGATATACGTGAAGTATGCAAAGATATGGAGTTGCCGCAAATTATATGCAACTAGTAGATAACAATCAAAATAAAGGGGCAACTATGTATATTGATGGAAGGCCAAAAGCTACTGGGAACATTGCAGGATTTATAAATAGTACACGACTAGTGGCAACAACTAAGAAACTGAATTGCATAGTTGAGGGATGTGAAGGAAATCATATATTTGTATGTGCAACAAAAACAATAGTTCCAGGTGAAGAGTTGTTGATCGATTACAACTTAAATCGAATAGATGGAGGGGGTGCGACTATGGGGGTAAATATCTTACATACCATTGAACTCAACCTTTGATCAATCATTGTTACAATTTATCGCTGCAATATCTCAATTTTTTACTACATATATTTCATTTTTCATTATTTATTTTATGATATTACTGCAATATTTCTCTTTTTTAATCTTACAATTACTTTCATAAATCTTGTTGATTAATTTATTGTGTCAACATCTATCCAGGGTGACCATGAGATATCACATGCTACATCTATCCAGGGTGACCATGGAAAGGCACCCGCTGTGCCTCAACAGGTAAATGTTAAATACAGTAACAACTTATGACTACAACAACTAAATTTTAGAAATTTCATTATTTTTTTTTTTCTGATATTACTGCAATATTTCATTTTTTGAATGTTACAAGTGAATTTCATAACTTTTATTGATTGATTTATTGTGTCAACATCTATCCAGGGTGACCGTGGCAAAAAATCACCCACTACATCTATTTAGGGTGACCATGGAAAGGCACCCGTTGTGCCTCACTAGGTAAATGTTAAATACAGTAACAACTTAAGACTACAACAACTAAATTTCTGAAATTTCATTATTTTTTTTTTGATATTACTCCAATATTTCATTTTTTAAATGTTATAGGTGAATTTCATAACTTTTGTTGATTGATTTATTGTGTCAACTTCTGTCCAGGGTGACTTTGTCCAAAAATCACTCGCTACATTTGTCTAGGGTGACTGTGGAAAGGCACCCGTTGTGCCTCACTAGGTAAATGTTAAATACAGTAACAACTTATGACTACAACAACTAAATTTCTGAAATTTTGTTATTGTTTTTCTGATATTACTGCAATATTTCATTTTTTTAATGTTACAGGTGAATTTCATAACTTTTGTTGATTGATTTATTGTGTCAACATCTGTCCAGGGTGACCGTGTTAGAAAATCACCCGCTACATCTGTCCATGGTGACTGTGGAAAGGCACCCACTGTGCCACACTAGGTAAATGTTAAATATAGTAACAACTTATGACTACACCAACTAAATTTCTCAAATGTTAAAGTTCATCTCATTAATTTTATTCATCAATGTATTGTGGCATGGTCAACGTGGGAAGCCTCCCACTGAGGATATTGATGAGGACAAAATATTTTATTCGACTGACCCAATGACAACTATAACAAAGGCCTTGAAGAAGGCTAACATAGAATATCTAGGTTTTCTTAGCAAAATACCCTTGGCACAGGAGGACAGGGAAACAATTGTAGAGCTACAAAATACAGTAACTAATGTTGGGGTAACTGGCATCTTCACATATTTTTATCAGCTATGACAATTTCATATCAGCTACTTGAAGTGGACACAAATTTCTTCGTCAGTGGGAGGATGTATCACATTGCTCCTTCATCCTTACATGGATTGGGGTTATTTTCCATGGATGGAATAAAGGTCGGCTATGGAACTGTAACTGAATTGATGGAGTATGTCGGACCATTATACAAATACAATCACTAGTTGATGTTGGTCCAATATATGTGAAGTATACAAAGATGCGGAGTTGCCGCAAATTATATACAACTAGTAGATAACAATCAAAATAAAGGGGCAACTATGTATATTGATGGAAGGCCAAAAGCTACTGAAAACATTGTAGGATTTATAAATAGTACACGACCAGTGGAAACAACTAAGAAACTGAATTGCATAGTTGAGGGACGCGAAGGAAATCATATATTTGTATGTGCAACAAAAACAATAGTTCCACGTGAAGAGTTGTTGATCGATTACAAATTAAACCGAATAGATGGAGGGGGTGCGACTATGGGGGTAAATATCTTACATACCATTGAAATCGACCTTTGATCAATCATTGTTACAATTTATCGTTGCAATATCTCAATTTTTTACTACATATATTTCATTTTTCATTATTTATTTTATGATATTACTGCAATATTTCTCTTTTTTAATCTTACAATTACTTTCATAAATCTTGTTGATTAATTTATTGTGTCAACATCTATCCAGGGTGACCATGAGATATCACAGGCTACATCTATCCAGGGTGACCATGGAAAGGCACCCACTATGCCTCAACAAGTAAATGTTAAACACAATAACAACTTATCACTACAACAACTAAATTTCAGAAATTTCATTCATTTTTTTTTATGATATTACTGCAATATTTCATTTTTTGAATGTTACAGGTGAATTTCATAACTTTTATTGATTGATTTATTGTGTCAACATCTATCCAGGGTGACCGTGGCAGAAAATCACCCACTACATCTATTTAGGGTGACCGTGGAAAGGCACCTGCTGTGCCTCACTAGGTAAATGTTAAATACAGTAACAACTTAAGACTACAACAACTAAATTTCTGAAATTTCATTATTTTTTTTATGATATTACTCCAATATTTCATTTTTTAAATGTTATAGGTGAATTTCATAACTTTTGTTGATTGATTTATTGTGTCAACTTCTGTCCAGAGTGACTTTGTCCAAAAATCACCTGCTACATTTTTCCAGGGTGACTGTGGAAAGGCACCGGTTGTGCCTAACCAGGTAAATGTTAAATACAATAACAACTTATGACTACAACAACTAAATTTCTGAAAATTTGTTATTGTTTTTATTATATTACTACAATATTTCATTTTTTTAATGTTACAGGTGAATTTCATAACTTTTGTTGATTGATTTATTGTGTCAACATCTGTCCAGGGTGACCGTGTTAGAAAATCACCCGCTACATCTGTCTAGGGTGACCGTGGAAAGGCACCCGTTGTGCCACGCTAGGTAAATGTTAAATACAATAACAACTTATGACTACACCAGCTAAATTTCTCAAATGTTAAAGTTCATTCATTAATTTTATTCATCAATGTATTGTGGCATGGTCAACGTGGAAAGGCTCCCACTAAGGATATTGATGAGGACAAAATATTTTATTCGACTGACCCAACGACAACTATAACAAAGGCCTTGAAGAAGGCTAACATAGAATATCTAGGTTTTCTTAGCAAAATACCCTTGGCACAGGAGGACAGGGAAACAATTGTAGAGCTACAAAATACAGTAACTAATTTTGGGGTAAGTGGCATCTTCACATATTTTTATCAGCTATGACAATTTCATATCCGTTTTTTTTTTTTATATTTTGTATATGATTTAATAAAGTAAAGTTTTCAGTTTGTAGGAGTTTTTAAACCCCGTGCGCTGGGAACCTGCCGATCTTGCAATTGCTATAGGTAGCAGTGATGGTCGAATGCAAAAAAAATGTCGACATAGCAAAGTGCAAGTGAGGCTTTTTGAGCTTCCTGAGGTTCCCCTTGAATCCATTGATGAGCAAAATGATTTTGACCAGAATGACATGCCGAAGCATGGTAAGTCAGAGCCTGGGACTCCACATGACTCTAGAGAGGAACGTATTGTAGATTGATAGGAAACTATTCTGCATGGCAGAACGAATTAAAAGCACCATATCACTAGATGTCACCTTTTTGGTGGATGACACATGTGTTCCGATCAATATTCAGAAGATTGCAGGTAATTGTTAATTAATTGATTCAATTTTTTTCATGAAATTGAAATGGACATTTGATGATATTATTATAAATTAATGGATAACATGTTTCTATAGGAAATAACGTTTTCTATATAAACTTAAATGACAAAGCATTGGATTTGTTTGGCCCCACCATTCGCACATGGTGGAATGACCAAGATAGAAAAAATAAAGATGATTTAATAGACCACATGGTAAACTTGTTCGGAAACACTTTCAACAAGAAATTGGTTACAAAGTTAGCCGGCGAGAATTTAAAATATACCAGGGCCTAGTATAGGGAGAAATTGCAATTAGACCTCAAGCACGAGCGCCCTCCCATGATTCCAGAGATAGAGTGGAAGGCCCTAATAGAGGATGAAAAGGAGAACTTGTTTAAAAAACAAGGAAGACATCCACGAGCTAGTCAAGAAAGGTACAACACATGTCATATTATCAGTGAAATATGATCATTGATGTTTTTCTTTCCTATTTTAAGTAACAATTCTGATATCTATTTTTTTTCAAAAATTCCATATGTAGGCTACCAGACACCTCCAAAGAAACCAAGTCTAGAGTGGAAAAACACGACCAACATAAACTAGGCCAGGGTGGCTATGGAAAAATAAAAGCCCGAATTGTAAGATTTAAATGATTAACTATGGTTAATATTTATTTAATAGTAGCGAACAAATATATGTTTTTGTTATTGGTATTTTTAATGGTGTTATGCATTGTAGTTAAATATGTTCGACACTGCTGCCATCGAGGAGGACCTGAATCTTGGTTACAAGCATGGTTTTAAAAGTGTGATTGAATATATAAAAAGCTTGGGCTAGACGCCTATCTCCCCAACCATGCAGGTAAATCAAATGAATAAGGAAACTGCAGTAGCATGATTGTAAAGTCTATTCATATTTTATTATATCACCCTTAACTAAGTATTTATGTTTGTTTTGAAGCAACAGTGCTACCGCAACAGTGAATCTAGCGGTATTCAACAGACACCACGTCATACAAGGGTGCACATGTCCAATGATAGTGGAGAGCAGAGTACCTATTCCGGTATGTATGCTTCAGAATTAGAAATATTTACTGTGATTGTAGATATTTATTTCCTGACTTATACTTATATATTATCTTCTCAAAATTGAAGAGCATGTAGCT
>JASDQU010438075.1:14829-37170 GCA_032191745.1 Picea mariana
GGATCAATATAGCAATGAAGAATGCATAGTTGCTCTATAGGCTAAATCATTGGAAAATGAACAGCCTAAATTAGGAACAAGAATGAAAAGGAAGAAAATTTTCTACTAGTAGAAGATATGAAACATAATATTTTAAGTGTGAGTCAAATGTGTGACCAAGGTCATAAAGTTGCTTTCGATTCACAAAAGTGTCAGATAAGAAAAGACGGTTCAGGGAAATTGGTCATTACAGCTGCAAGAACTTCAAGCAACATATATGTGTTAACCGAAATTGGAAATGAAAAGTGTTTTCTAGGAAAGGAAGATGAAAGTTGGCTATGTCACAAAAGAATGGGTCACATGCATTTTGATAACCTTGTTAAAGTCAGCAAAAGAGAAGTAGTCAGAGAAATTCCCCAGATCACGAAACCAACCAAGACTTTATGCAAGCACTGCCAAAAAGGAAAACAAGCAAAGAACATGTTCAAATAAAAGGAATATTCAACAACAAAACCAATGGAAATTGTGTAGACTGACCTAGTTGGACCAACTACAACAAAAGGATTAAAAGGTGAGAGATACTTTATGTTATTAGTTGATGATTATACAAGAATGACTGCATTTCACTTTCTTAAGAAAAAGTCAAAATCTTTTGAAAACTTCAATATCTACAAGGAAATGGTTGAAAATGAGATGGATTCAAGAATCAAATGCTTAATATCGGATAATGGAGGAGAATTCACCTCAAAGGAGTTTATTGACTACTGCAGTAATCATGGAATAAAAAGGAAATCCTTCATCACTAGGACACCTCAACAGAATGGATTTGTTGAAAGAAAGAATAGTACAGTACAAGAAATGGCTCGAACAATGATAATGGATTCAAAGTTGACAAAAAAAAATTGGACACAAGTAGTGCATACAGATGTTCACATTCAAAACAGAGTAGTGCTCAGAAACAACATTGATAAAACTGTCTACGAGCTATGGAAAGGAAGACCAACAAATGTGAAGAACTTCATAGTTTTTGGAAGCAAATGATACATCAAAAGAGAAGATGGTAGAATGGGAAAGTTTGACTCTCATGTGGACAAAGGAATACTTGTTTGTTACTCAAATACAAGGAAATCATACAAGTGTTACAATCTAAGGTTAAACAAAGTTGTGGAAAGCATCAACATAACAATTGATGAAACAGGCAGACCAAAATCAAAGGAAGAAGAAAACAAATTAATGGAACAAATTTTCAAATAAGAAGATGAAAAAGAAGTATAAGAGGAAGATGAAGATGAAGAGAATCCGACAGAAGAAGAAGAGCAAGTTCAACAAGTATCTCCAAATAAACCTAGCAAATGAGTACAAAAGAATCATCCTTTAGATCAGATTATTGGAAACAAAGATGCAGGAGTTGAGACTAAAAGAAAAATTCATTCACTAGAACAAACACACCTAGAACTCTTATCTACAATTGAACCAAACTGTTTTGAAGAAGCCGACAAGGATGAATTTTGGAATAATGGCATGGATGAAGAATTGGATCAAATAGAGAAAAATGACACTTGGTAATTGGTTCCAAGACAAAAGAATAAGAACGTGATCGACACAAAATGGGTTTTCATGAATAAATTGAATGAAGATGGAAAGGTTACAAGGAGGGAAGCTAGATTGGTATGTAAAGGATATGCACAGATTGAAGGAATCGACTTTGAAGAGACATTTTCCCCAGCTACCAGAATGGAAGCAATCTGTTTGGTTTTAGCTTATGCATGCTTGAAAAATGTTAAGGTATATCAGATGGATGTAAAATCATCTTTTCTAAATGGGGAACTTGAAGAAGAAGTCTACATTGAACAACCAGAAGTATTTCAGTTGTCAGAGAACACAGACTATGTGTGTAAATTAAATAAGTCCTTGTATGGTCTAAAACAGGCTCCTAGAGCATGGTACTCCAGACTGGATAAGTATCTGCAATAGGCAAGTTTCATAAAAGGAAGTGCAGACAACAACCTCTACATTAGGGTAAGTCAAGGTAATATTTTATTAATTGAAGTTTGTGTTGATGATATTATTTTTGGTAGTGATGATGACAGGTTCAACCAAAAATTTGCAAAAGACATGCAAAATGAATTTTGAAATGTCGTTACTTGGAGAAATATCCTTCTTTCTGGGACTTCAAATATGTCAAAGCAACCAAAGAATTTGTTTTCTAAAACCAATTATATGAGAGAAATGATAAAGAGGTTTTGAATGGAATATTGCAAGCCAATTATCACTCCCGTGCAAACTAGTTGTAAGTTGAGCAGAGATGATGATTCAAATTCTATAGATCAGAGGCAATACAGGTCAATGATTGGCAGCCTACTATATGTGACAACATCCGGACCAGATGTAATGTAGGTAGTTGGACAGGTGGCATGATTTCAATAAGCACCAAAGGAATGATATGTATTAACAGTAAGGAGGATATTTAGATATCTCAAAAGAATAGAAGAGATTGGATTATGGTATCCAAAAGGAAAATATCTATCACTTATTGCCTACAGAGATGCAGATTGGGCAAGTTGTATTGATGACTGAAGAAGCACCAGTGGAGTAGTGTTCTACTTAGATGAGTGTTTGGTATCATGGCTAAGAAAGAAGCAATCATCAATATCTCTATCTACAGCCGATGTAGAGTATATTGCAATAATGGCATGTTGTACATAGGTTCTTTGGATGAAACAAACTTGGATAGATATACAAGTTGAGTATGATGAGCCCATTCCAATATATTGTGATAATACAAGTGCCATCAGTATCTCAAAAAACCCGGTGATGCACTCCAAGATGAAGAACATTCCAATCAAGTATCACTTTCTACGGGAACAGGTTGAAGAAAAGAACATCAGAGTTGAGTATATGGGAACAAAATAACAAATGGTAGATATCTTTACAAAACCGCTTCCACGGGAAGCCTTTGAATATCTTTGCCAAATACTTTGAGTTATTTCTACTCCAAAATGAATTCTTTTTGAATTATTTTTGAATGTTTATCTTATATGTCTTAGATGTACATGAGGAATCACCATAACAGGACAGTTTAGTGAGGGGGAGCAGCCCCAGATGGAAAGATACCTTTGCCATTGATGACAAAGGGGGAGAGATTTATCAGATGCAGAGGATAGAGGGATGGTTCTAGGGGGAGAAGATTTATCATATGTAGAGGACAAAGGCATGGTTCCAGAGGGATCATGAGTGATATGATTTCATTATTTCAGCAGAGTGATTTCATCAATGACAAAGGGGGAGATTGTTTATTAAGGTTGGTTGTCATTAATGTCAACCCTTGAAGAAATCCCCATAGCACAAAGGTTTGGGTAATGGAACCAAGATTGTTTGATGTAAATATGACTCATTATTTCTTTTTCATGGTTGATAAGAAGTAAATATCAATTAACTCTAAAGTGGTCCCCTTATGGTGAAATCCCTCACCGGAAGATGCTTTGTGGAGCAAGAGAACCCATGCTTAATTGTGGAATAATGAGATGAAGGACAATGAACTTTTTAGAGACACTATCATATATGGATAGTTATTGTCATGTCATTTCTTATGGTATATACAACGTCACATAACTCCTCATTATTAGAGAGTTATGACCATGTGAAGTTGGAGAACCCAAGTTTGGGTAATGGACCCAAGTTTGTTTGATGGATAATGGTATGTTTTTTTTTTTATATTTGAAGGTAATACTATTCTATATGGATAGTACATGTCATTCCATTTCTGTTTGTATGTGGAATGTCACATAACTCCTCACGTTTGAGAGTTATGGCCTTACGAAGTTGGAGGACCCTCATATGTCATCTAGAAGCCCCAAAAGGTCAAAGTAGTCAAAGTGGTTTAATATATTTTAAAAGGTAAATAATAAAGTGACGTCATGAGTGTATTATAATTCAAAGTGAATAAAAAATAAATTATTTCAGTAATAAATTTAATGGATAAATTAGAAGTGAGTTAACCCTAAAATAAGGAAAGTGGGACAAGTGACCTAGAAGATGTTTTTAAGGAAGCTACTTGGAGAGTATAAATAAGAGGCAAGGCTCTCTCATTTTAATTACACTTGAACATATTGAATATATATAGGTGTCTAAAGTAACCAAGGATATCTAATCCGAATTTATGAGGGAAGGGGAAGAAAACAAGGCCAAAATGCAAGGAAGGATAAATTATTTTGATGGTTCTTTCTAAGGTATGTTATTTATAGGTCATCTCACCATTTTCTCTAGAACATTTTTTGTATAATGATTCAGACCATGAAATTTCTATGAAATTGAGAAAACATACCCAAGTATCTATGGTAAAAAATTCATATTGTGGGTCGTTGTATTTTGGGAGTTACACTTTGTGGAAAATAGGGTTTGTGGCTAGTCCTGAAACTAGTCAAAAACAGGTCTTTCGGGTAAAAACGTCATAAATTATTCATAACATATCCAAATTCAATGATATCAAATATTTTGTGCAGGGCATGCTATACAAGGTTTCTCTCTATAATAAGCTAGAATTCAACAAGGTGTGCCATTTTTTCTATAACTCATTTTCTGATAGCTTCCAAGTAGTGACACCTAGAGGAATTGCATAAAACACATTGAAGGACATTGTGTATCAGTTTCAGATATTTATACATTACATGTTCAAATTTATGATTACTTAAAGCTAGGGTTGTTGACTAATCCAAAACTAGGCATGTGAGACTAAAGAAAAGTTTGATGAAAATGCTAGTCTCTTGTTGTTAAAGTTAAGGAAGGTTTGCAGGAATATGATCATATACACTAGGTCTATTATAGAGGTACAAATCATATTTGGATGACGAAATTGATGAGGGATTATGGTTGAGGTACATGTTGAGTACATGGTTGAGACAAGTAGTTGATGAGTTGGCACATACATGAGGTGTNATGAGTCATAGTTGATGAGTCATTGACACATGATTGGTACATACTTGGTACATGGTTGGCTGCACTTTTTTATGGTATAGGTTGATTACAGGTTGGTGCATGGTTGATGCACTTGTTTATGGTACAGGTTTATTACAGGTTGAGGTATAGGTTGATGCATGGTTCATATTTATTGGTACAAGTTTATAGCGGTGTATCTCATAGTGATAGTGTCACAGTGGTTCCATCATTCTACTTCTACTTCAGGGGGACAAGACGGGGCAAGGATAGGTGGTTGTAGCCAACATTTGATTGTATCTAGAGAACATAGGGGGTTGTAACCTCCTTCTGGTTGTAGCAAGAGAATTGGGGAGTTGGATCTTCCCTTAGGTTGTATCTTGAGAAGCTAGGGGGTTGGAGCGTCCTTCCAATTGCAGCTAGAAAACAAAGGAAGTTGGTGCTTCCAATGAATGTAATTCTTCAAGTCATATAAGAAAAAACATTTCATGGTTTTCTTATGATTTGGGTTTCCATGTAAAAAACTGGTGTACTATGTATGTGTGTGATTGTGTATTTATTACTACTCATTATTGGATGATAATTCTACATTGATATAACATTTGAGGAAAACGGATTATAATTACACTATTATTGATTCACCCCCCCTGTCAGTAATCCAACAAATAGAAATGTAAGAATTCAATATATATGGCTTAATAAGGGGTATTATACTTAATATGGGGCTTTGTCTAGGGCTTAAAATATCCCTCCCCTTAAAAAAAGTGTTCGTTTTCAAAACTTGAATAACTATAGGTGTTTCTACATGAAGAACTCATCTTCCCATGTCACCTTCCATTGGAAGGTTCTTCCATTTTATGAGGTACTAAGTAATTGATCTATTTTGTAGCTCCTTAATCCTTGTTTCAAGCATTATTTTTGGTTCTAGTATGATTTTCCCACATTCATTAATCTCTAGTAAAATATTTTTGTTTGATATCTTGTGAGAGATTACCTTGTTTAATAAAGAAACATGGAATACTGGATGTACAGGTGAATATAGAAGAAAATCCAATTTGTAATCCATACTTCCAATCCTTTGCAACACCTTATAGGGGCCATAATATTTGGGTTCTAATTTATTTTCCTTCATTTTCGACTTGAGGGACTTCAGTTTATATGGTTGTAGCTTAAAATATACCCAATCCCCCACTTCAAATTCCCTTTCACTATGGTGTTGATGTGTTTGTTGTTTCATCCTATTTTGTGCCATAACTAATTTTTCCTTCAATACTTTGATAACCTCTTGTTGATACCTTATGTGGTCCTCCACTACCTGAACCTTTGTGGTCCCTTTCAAGGGTCATGTGATGGATGGAAGATGATATCAATAAAGTAACATAAATCAATACATTTTTTATGAAGTAAGAAATGATGTGTTATACCACCAGTGTGACAAGGGAAACCACTTGACCCATTGTATCTGTTAATAAGATGAAGAGAAATGAGGATATCCTTCTAGAAATTTATTCGCAATATCATTTTTCCCATCAGATTGAGGATAGTAAGATGATTTGTGAGCCAATTGAGTACCCAAACAAAAAAAAAAAAAAATCCAAAAATATCTAGTGAAAATCGGATCTTTGTTAGTTCAATAATATTCAATACTCCATGTATCTTTTTAACTTTTTCGATGAATGTTGTGGCTACTGTGCCTTATTTGAAAGGATGAGAAAGAGAGAAAAATTGGGAATACTTTTTAGTATATCCACTACTACCGTAATACCCATAGGTTGAACCCCAATTGTAAATGTGAATGTAAATATGTTTTATAGGTTGGTGAACTAGATTATTATAAGACAAAAGGATTATGTGATTATTAGGCTAG
Organism: Picea mariana; assembly: GCA_032191745.1. Lineage (NCBI taxonomy): Eukaryota > Viridiplantae > Streptophyta > Pinopsida > Pinales > Pinaceae > Picea > Picea mariana. The sequence continues at coordinate 21,608 of JASDQU010438075.1, forward strand.
AGAGCCTAGATGATAAAGTCTAATGAGTCTAGTTTTGTATATGTAAACACTCATATCATTAATAAAATAGATTTTTTCATGTAGACCAACCAGAATAAAACAGTATGGGGGACTAAATTTCACTAGGAAGGGAAAGGGGGGGATAAGAGTGTAGGAAATGGGCTAAGCTAGAAGAGATTATCTACAAGGGAATATTCTAATATTATTCATAAAATACTAAGTTATGGAAATAACCTATGTTATCCTAAGTTCCTATGGGAAGGGAACAAATTACAAGTGGAGCCCATGAAGCTTCATGATGACAACTGCCCATTTCAGGACATGCATACAAAGGGATTGGGCTTAGTACATGAGCCTTTCATTCCTTCCCTCATTTTCTCCATTGATTCTATCACTCTTACCTCTTGATCCTACACACACTCCTTGAGAAGTAACCTGTACCTTTCCTATTATCAGTAGAAAACTGTACCCTTCCTATGAAAAGCATTACATATGTATTTTACCTTAAGTCCACTACTACCATCACCTACACTCTACCCTAAATGCCATGGTTGTTATCACCTATTCCTTACCCAAATTATGTTGATTATTTCACTTGATCCTATACCTATATGACTTAAGAGTTGGACTGAAGAAGCGGGTTGTCAAGCCCATGTGTTTGAAGAGGTAGGTTTTCAAGCCTAGGGATTGAAGAGAAGGGTTGTCATGACTGTGAGAAACTATCTCTAGGTGAGCAAATTGTTGGGAATTTATTTCCTAAGGGAGCCCAACTACAACTAGAAGGCTCTGATACTTCCTGTCTAGCATATTGTTGAATCCATGGAAGGGAAGTCAGGAAATTGAAGGACTGTTGAGAAGATAATGGGGCACACTTCCTGGGGTGGGACATTAATCTAGGCAATGAGAGACTGTAGGATATTATTTTGAGTTGGAACTTGACAGATTTGATCCTATTTTCTGAGACATATCAACCCAGCTAAGAATCCCTTTACCCAGGTGGAGTTTAGTCCCAAATCGTGGGTGCCCATTGTTGAGAGTTCAGAGCAGCATGGTCTAAGGCTGGGAGGATCCTGGAAAGTATGCACATAGTTGGTGGTAGTCTATCAAATATAGGTATCAATTGAGTGTTAATTTACAAGTTTTGTATTTATACATGTGTTTATGTTTATGGGTTTTTCCTATGTAAGTTGCATGTATATTTTGTTGGATCATGTTGTCATTGATGCCAATGGTTTGATTGATTGATGTCAAGCGATTGATTGATGCAAAAGGATTGATTGATTGATGATTGATGTAAACTATAATATGTATTGTCCTTGATGAGATTAGATAGATGTCAAGTATATGATGCATATGAACTCATCCATAGATGAATATGGATCAATGAGTTGTCATTGATACATGATGCAAAGATGAATATGGTTCAATGTGGTTTCTTTGATATATGATGCATAGTTAGATTGATAATTATAGTCTTCTCATGGTTGATAAGGTGCACAAATTGATGAACTCCAAAGTGGTCCCCTTATGGTGAAAGCCCTCACAGGAAGACACTTTATGGTTGAGTTATCCTATAAGAATGGTTGGAGGACCCATGTTTGAGTGTGGAATAATAAGATGAATATCAATGAATTTGTCAGTGAAACTATCCTAGATGGATAGTTCTTTTCATACCATTTCTAGTGATATGTGAAACGTCACATAACTCCTCACGGTTAGAGAGTTATGGCCATTAGAAGTTGGAGAACCCAGGTTTGGGTAATGGACCCAAGTTTGTTTGATGGATAATGGTATGAGTTTTGATATATTTCCAGGTAATACTATTATGTATGGATATTACATGTCATTATATTTATGGTGGTATGTGGAACGTCACATAACTCCTCACGGTTTGAGAGTTATGGCCTTACGAAGTTGGAGGACCCTCATATATTGTATTAAAGCCCCCAAAGGACAAACAAGTCAAAGGGATTGCAAAGAAGAAATTATTGTTTAAGTGATAAAGTAAAGTGACAAAGTCAAGAAGGATTATTTAAATAATAAAGTGAAGTGACAAAATCAAAGAAGATTATTTAAATGATAAAGTGAGGTGATAGAGTCAAGGAGGAATAATTAAATGATAAAGTAATGGAGAACTTTCTAATTATGGACAGTGGTTAACCCTAAAAATGAGGAAAATCAAAGAAGATTATTTAAATGATATAGTGAGGTGATAGAGTCAAGGAGGAATATTTAAATGATAAAGTAATGGAGAAATTTCTAATTATGGAAAGTGGTTAACCCTAAAAATGAGGAAAATAGGTTAAGTGACCTAGAAATGGGTTAAGTGACCTAGAAATGGGTTGAGTGACCTAGAAGATGGAGAGTATAAATAAGAGGAAAGGCTCTCTCATTTAATATGACACTTGAGAATATTGAAGATTTATAGGTGAATGAGGTAACCAAACGATATCTAAGCTTAATTTCAGAGGGAAGGTGAATAAAAGAGGGCTGAAATTCAAGGGACGATAAATTCTTTTGATGATGTTTTCTAAGGTATGTTATTTACAGGTCATCTCACCATTTTCGCAATAAATTGTTTTGTATAATGATTTAGACCATGATATTGATATTGAATTGATTAAACCTATCCAAGTATCTGTGGTGAATAATTCATCTTGTGGGTCATTTTATTTTTGGAGTTACACTCTGTGGAAAATAGGGTTTGTGGCTAGTCCTAAAACTAGTCTAAAAACAGTGTTTTAGGTAAAAACTCCATAACTTCTTCATAACAGATCCAAATTTAGTAATACCAAATTTTTTGGGTATATTATGGTTTTTAGTATGCTGGGTAACATTTTCAAATTGATTCATAAAAAAATTCATGCGGGAAACACTCTACAATGTCGCTCTCTAGAATAAGCCAGAATTCAGCAAGGTATGCCATTTTTTCTATAACTTCTTTTCTGAGAAGTTCCAAGTAGTGAAACCTAGAGGAATTGAATAAAACACAATGAAGAAAATTGTATATCATTTTCAGATATTTATTCATTACATGTACATATTTATGATTATTTCAATTTAGGGTTGTTGACTAATCCAAAACTACTTATGGTTGAGACAAGTAGTTGATGAGTTGGAACATACATTAGGTGTATAGTTGATGATATTGGTACATATTGATGATTCATTTTTTATGTGTAGTTGACACATGATTGGTATATACTTGATACATGGTTGGATGCACTTGTTTATGGTATAGGTTGATTACAGGTTGGTGGATGGTTGATGCACTTGTTTATGGTACAGATTGATATATGTTGAGGATCATTGCCTCATCTCAGTCGGTGCTAAGGGTGTAAGATGAGTCTTGCATTATAGAGATGGTTCTCTTGTAGAGTTGTACCTTATTCAGTTGTTGCTGAAAAACCCCAAGGAGTGTAGTCCGTAATAAAAAAAAAATTGTATGTACATCTTGTGTTCTTTGTGTTCCTTGTGGTGATGACTTGTTGATGATATATTGTTGATATATGTTGCTGATATGTATTGACATCTGACTAGTTATAAATGACAACAATGAGTAATGAGTTAATAATGGTTGTTAACTAAGGAGTTTTGTGTAAGAGGGAAGTTTTGGGAAAAAGATCCCTACATTGTTCACCCCCCCCCTCTCAGTGTAGTTGGTGTGTCCAACAATTGGTATCAGAGTGGGCCTTCACTATAAGCCTTAACAAGATTGGAGGAGATCCATGGAAACACAAATGGATGATGAAGTTTCAATCCTTGATGAGGAAAACTATTCTACTTGGAGAATAGAGATGAGAGTACATTTGAAGGAAATGGGAGTAGGTATTTGGAAGGCCTCCATTGGTGGATCACTTTCCATGAAGAACAAGTCAAAGTTTTCATCTCAAAGGGAAGGAAATATGAATGATGCATTGGCTCTCAAGACCATTCTTAGTGGATTCTCAATCCCTATCAAAGAGAGCATGGGAAAATGCATGTATGCGAAGGATATATGGATAAATCTAGAGAAGACATATCAAAGCAAGAAATAAGATATTGAAGACCAATCCATCAAGATCATCAAAGGTAAAGAATCTCCAAAAATTATTGATTGCATTCTTTCTAAATGTAAGATTGAAAACATTTCAAATGAAGACAAAGAATTAAGTGATGGTAGCACAAAAGAAAATCTTGAGAAAATTTCAATTGAAGGAAAAGAATCATGTGATGATGTTGGGAAAAAGGAATATCTTGAAGACATTTCAAATGAAGGTAAATAATTATCAAAAACCCTTGATTGAAATATTTCAAAATATGATGATGTTGAATTTTTCTCTACAAGTGAAGAAGAAAATCTAGAGATAGTTTATGTAGAGTTTGATCGTCGTTAAACCACAGAGATAATAGAAGAAAACATATTAGAACTTCAAAAGAAGGTTGAATATGGTTTATATGAATATAGAAATGACCATTATTATATAGACTATAGCTATCTTTCAGATAACACTAAAAAGTTTCTTAAGAAGAGTCAAAGGCACATATTGAAGTTAAGGGAAATGCTCAAGGAACAAGAAGAGAGTAATAAGACTCAATTAGAAGAAAAGAAAGAAGAGATCACAAGAATAAGGAATGAAAAGGATGATAAGAAGGTAGATGATGAGATTAGCAAAAGTATTGAAACTATTGTCCATCTCAAGACCCAAATTGAAGAAGCCAAAATGATAGAGCGACTATTGAAGAATCAAATAAACAAAAAGGAAGAGTCATGTCATAAGTTAGAAGCTGAATGTGTTGATATTATAAATAAAGTAGAGAAGACAAATAAATTCTTGAATAGCTCACAAATATTGAATGAAATCTTGGAAAGGCAAAGATCACCAAATGGTAAATCATGTCTTGGATGCAAGAAAGAAGCTACACATGCTGAAGAAAGCACCTCAAAGAAGAATGAGGTAAGTCCATCAAAGGATGAATACATTGTTGTAAATAAATCATATACACAAGGAAAATAAAATTTCAAAAGAAAAAAGAAAGGAAGACATCAAGAGGCTATCTTTGGGACATCAAAGCAAAGGTATGAAAGTATTTTTGTGCGCATTGTTATTCACAAATATTTTGAATGTAGAGATTATGAAAGGAGATATAATGGAATATTTTATAACACCATAAGGTGTTGGAGATGTCATCAAGTAGGACACATTGATGTTCATTGTAACACCATGAGATGCTACAGGTGTAGTGGATTTGGCCACAAGTCCCAAGATTGCTGGAACACAAGAAAAAAATCCATGATGAGGACTTCACATAGCATGGCTAGATGAAGGAATGAAGTAAGGAAGGGATACATATTTGAAAATATGGATGCTCAGAGCTCATGTTCTGAGAAGCAGGAACACCTTTAGAAGTAGGTGAATAATACTGACCAGCAAGAATAGAATGGATGCCTTAAGGGAAGATCTAGTAAGTCATATACTAAAGCATACATGGGTGACAGTGGTATAAATTGCATACATACGCAGGCTAACCTTGAATAGGTTGCGTACACACATGAGTTGTTGTGAAACAAACCACGTATATATGGTAAAGCCTTGGGAAAAAGGAAATTCACTTGGGTCACAGCTTGATGTGATGGTATAACTCTATGTTGCAGGGTATGACATGGTTTATTGCAGGGTTTGACATGGTTTGTTGCAGGTTCTGACATAGTTTTCTGAAGTTTTTCATGATCCTATATTTATTTATGCAAAGTGATTATAAAAATTAATGAAAGGCCATCTTGGATGCATGGCACTAACCCATGAGTGTGGATTGAGGCATTTTCTGTTAAAGAACAATGTTGGTTATTATAATGAAGTTATGGAACCTTGGTTATATGATGATGATGCTAGCTATAGATGTCATTGATATATTGAAGCATACTATTAGTACATTGGTAGAGGAACCTACTAGAATTTTTGATTGGCACATATTTTATGGTGGACTTGGCATACATGTATGGGGATTGATCTTGTTGTGGTATTGGTGCATGGTTGGCATAATTTCTTGGCACAATTAGTGATACATGTTGATGTACATGTTTGGTATATGTTTGGATGATGAGTACTTCGCTAATCATTGGTATTACTTGATTAGCATATATTTTGGTAGATGAGGCATTTGATGATTGAGGCACTTGGTTCATGGTAGAGACATATCATGAGTGATATGACACTTGTTTGGAATGTTGGTAGATGCACATGGTTGGAATATTGGTGGATGCACATGGTTGGAATATTGGTAGATGCACATGTTGACATGTTGATAGAGGCATATGGTTGATACATTCCATGGATGATATCTTTTGGCACATTGTATGATGTTGATGTACATGGTTTATGTACATGGGTGTTGTGCATGGTGGGCACATTTTGTTACATGATGCACATGGTTGATATTTTTTTCATGATTCTCTATTTTATTGTTGACATATCTTTTGTTTCATGATGTATGGTATGGCACAAGTTTGATGCATGGATAGGTCCATGGATCATCATTGAAAGAGAAGTTGATATATGATCTGGTTGAGAAGTAGCAATTACATGTTGATCATATTGCTGAGGAGATAGGGGTATACATACCCATAGGGTGGTCATTCTTCTTCTCATGATTCTAGGAGGAGATATTTATTAGATCCATACCTAGAAAAGAGCCCTATATTTGAAGAAAGAGCACAGAGGCATAATTCCAGGAAGAGCGATGGTCACAGGGGGAGTATGAGCGATGTATATTCAGAATCACATAAGAGTGATATCCATTGTTCAAAAGCGGAGATATTATTCAGAGGAAGATCAAAGGAATTCAGAAAGGGGAAGAAACCCCAAGGAGAGTTCAAGAAATGGGAGAATCCCCAAGCGGAGAATGATCCTTTGCCATTGATTTTAAAGGGGGAGAGATAGTCACACTGATGTGATTGATGGGGGGAGATAGTCATATTGATATGATTGATGACTATTGATGTAGAGAATGCCTTGTCTACATGTTGACATCAATTATTGGTGTTGAAATCAATGTTGGTATTGCCATCAATGCCAAAGAGGGATATTGTTGGATCATGTTGTTATTGATGCCAATGGTTTGATTGATTGATGTAATTGATTGATTTAAAGTGATTGATTGGTGCCAAAGGATTGATCGATTCATGATTTATGTCATATGTAATATGTACTATCCTTGATGAGATTAGATGGATGTCAAGTATATGGTGCATATGATGTCATGCATAGATGAATATGGATAAATGAGTTGTCATTGATACATGATGCAAAGATGAAGATGTATAAATGTGGTTTATTTCATATATGAGGCATAGTTATATTGATCATTATAGTCTTATCATGTTTTATAAGGTGCATAAATGGATGAACTCCAAACTGGTCCCCTTATGGTGAAAGCCCTCATGGGAAGACACTTTACAGTTGAGTTATCCTAGAATAATGGTTGGAGGAACCATGCTTGAGTGTGGAATAATAAGACGAATATCAATGAATTTGTCAGTGAAACTATCCTATATGGATAGTTCTTGTCATACCATTTCTAGTGGTATGTGGAACATCACATAAGTCCTCACGGTTAGAGAGTTATGGCCATGAGAAGTTGGAGAACTCGGGTTTGGGTAATGGACCCAAGTTTGTTTGATTGATAATGGTATAAGTTTTGAAATATTTTCAGGTAAGAATATTATATATGGATAGTACATGTCATCCCATTTTTGGTGGTATGCGAAACGTCACATAACTCCCCATGGTTTGAGAGTTATGGCCTTACGAACTTGGAGGACCCTCATATGTTGGCTTGAAGCCCCAAAAGGTCAAAGAAGTCAAAGGGATCGCAAAGAAGAAATTATTATCTAAATGATAAAGTAAAGTGACAAAGTCAAGAAGGATTATTTAAATAATAAAGTAAAGTGAAAAAATCAAAGAAGATTATTTAAATGATAAAGTGAGGTGACAAAGTCAAGGAGGAATATTTAAATGATAAAGTAATGGAGAACTTTTGAATTATGGAAAGTGCTTAACCCTAAAAATGAAGAAAATAGGTTAAGTGACCTATAAATGGGTTAAGTGACCTAGAAATAGGTTAGGTGACCTAGAAATGGGTTAAGTGACCTAGAAATAGGTTAAGTGACCTAGAAATGGGTTAAGTGACCTAGAAGATGGAGAGTATAAATAAGAGGCATGGATCTCTCATTTAACTTGACACTTGAGAATATTGAATATTTATAGGTGAATAAGGTAACCAAAGGATATCTAAGCCAAATTTCATAGGGAAGGTGAAGAAAAGAGTGTCGAAATTCAATGGAGGATAAATTATTTTGATGATGCTTTCTAAGGTATGTTATTTACAAGTCATCTCACCATTTTCACAATAAATTTTTTTATATAATCATTCAGAATGTGATATTGATATGACATTGAGGAAACATATCCAAGTATCTGTGGTAAAAAAATCATCTTGTGGGTCATTGTAATTTTGGATTTACACTCTGTGGAAAATAGGGTTTTTGGCTAGTCCTAAAACTAGTCTAAAATAGGTGTTTCAGGTACAAACATCATAACTTATTCATAATAGATTTAAATTCAGTAATATAAAATGATTTGGTTAGAGTACCATTTCTAGAATTCTTTGTAACAGTTTCAGATCGATTCAACAAATATTCTGTGTGGGGAGATCTCTACAAGGTCGCTCTCTAGAGTAAACCAGAATTCAACAAGGTATGCCATTTTTTTTATAACTTCTTTTCTGAGAAGTTCCAAGTAGTGAAACCTGGAGTAATTGCACAAAAAATACTAACTAACATTGTGTATCAGTTTCATATCTTTATTCATTACAAGTACATAGTTATGATTATTTCAAGTTAGGGTTGTTGACTAATCCAAAACTAGTCATGGTTGAGACAAGCAGTTGATGAGTTGACTCATACATGAGGTGTATAGTTTATGATGTTGGTACATATTGATGAGTCATTGTTGATGAGTATTTGACACATGTTTTTTATATTCTTGGTACATGGTTGGATGCACTTGTTTATGGTATAGGTTGATTACAGGTTATTTGGTATAGGTTGGTGCATGGTTGATGCACTTGTTTATGGTATAGACTGATATCTGTTGAGCATTGTTGCCTCATATTAGTTGGTGCTGAGGGAATAAGCTGATTAGTGTATTATAGAGCTGGTTCTCTTGTAGAGTTGTACTCTATTATGTTGTTTTTGAAAAACCCCAAGGATTATAGTCCGTAATAAAAATAAAATTGTACATACATCTTGTGTTCTTTGTGTTCCTTATGGTGATGACTTGTTGATGATATATTGCTAATATATGTTGTTGATAAGTGTTCACATATAACTGGCTATAAATGACAACAATGAGTAATGATTTAATGGTGATTGTTAACTAAGGAGTTTTGTGTATGAGTGAAGTTTTGGGAAAAAGAGCCCTACACTATTCACCCTCCCATCTCAGTGTAGTTGGTGTGTCACTGCTATTTCCACATGATTCTGGGAATTTTCCTAGAGTATTTGTATATGTTATAAGTTTGTATACATTCCATATTTTTTCCATAACATATCCTATTAGCTGGCTGGGGATATCAAAATATGGTCTCAGAGCTTAGTAATAGTGTTTTATGGAGTAGCATGACCCGTCCTTGGTGGTCGGGTATGTTACAAATTTGTATCATAGTATGAAATATTTTAGGTGGCATGACATGCCCTGGGTGGTCAGGTATGTTATAACATGGTATCATAGCATAAAATGTTTTAGGTTTCATGAACCCGCCTTAGTGGTTGGGTATGTTACAATACAGTATCAGAGCTCCAGGTTTCAACAAAGAGCCTTGATGGGTAGTGTAAGTTGAAATTGTAGCGAAATTTAATAGACAATTTAAGTTACATCGTATCAAGAGGGCGTTGAGAGCACACCTTGACTATGCTTAGAAACTCAAGAGGTGTAGCAGTTTGAGAAATCCAAAGGAGGAAAGAAACAACAACAATGGTTGACTTGGGTGACAATATTTGATTTGGTTGTTGGATCTATTCGCGAGAAGAAAGTGTTGAAATTACTAAGACAACTGGGAGGGGGGGGGTGAATTAGTTGTTACTATGCTTAAACAATTTTAACAGTTAATTAAGCCATTTTTAAACTTTCTCCAAGTGACCATCAATATTATACAATATATGAAAAACATAAATAATGAGCATCACTCACACATAATATATACACAGAGACACATTTTCACAAGGAAACCCATAAAGGGAGAAAACCTCTTCTTCTTCAAAATGATAGGCAATATTTTAAGTTTTGTACATCATCTATAATTGAGCACCAACTCAATGTGAGGCTACTACCTCTCTTTTACAAGCTCCAACTTGTTTGAGAGCATCAATTCTCTAGTTTCTCTAGAACCCACTAGAAGGAAGCACAAACTCCCTGAGTATTCCAGCACCAACTGGATGGAAGCACCAACTTCCAGTTACACAAGCTCCAACCTGTATAACATAGAACACTTGTTCTCTCTGACTGCAATCAGATGAAAGCTACAACTCCCTGTGTTCAATAACCCACTTGAACCTCTGAGGACAACAATCCTCCCTAGCACCTCCCTACCACCCTTATTAAAAATAACTGATTGAATAACCAACACACCGATAAATCAATTCTTACCACTTCTTCATTGTTCTACAATTCTTCTCTGCTACTCTATTCTTCTACTCTGTTCATATTTGGCTTGACTTGTTGTCTCTATCTATCTTTTCTTTATCTTTCCTTCTCATGCTCTTTGATATGTGCACATTCTTCTCTCTTCACCTTTTCTCTTCCATTCATCTTTTGTTCCTTATCTCAGAGCTTTCTTCACACTATGCATACTGTAGTTTTATTACAGTTCGACTCATTTTTTCAGTCAGAACAACCAACATTACCCCATCAGTACCTGTTTATTTTATACACTACTATCCCATCAGTTACCCCTCAAACCTTATAACAACGCTTTGGCAACTAAAATGCCAACTGTCCAAGAATTATGAATCAGTTTTGCTACCTAAATCATAATTGATCAATTAAATGTGAGGTGAAATAGTAGCCCTTTGATCATATTCAATTTCACCTGCACAGTTGGATTAAATGATGGCTCTCATGATTATTTCACCATTTTGAAAATCGACATTTTGGCATTTCATCATTCCTTGTGATGAGATATCTTGATGCTCCATGTCGCAATCCCTGAAACTCTAAAAAAAAAGATTAGCTGGACTAGCTCCGATCATTTCGTCATTTCACATTTCAGCATTCCTTGTGATGAGATATCTTGACGCTCCATGTATCGATCCCTAAAACTCCAAAAAAAGAGCTTACCTATTAGCGCCTTTCACAATTTCGCATTTCGGCATTTCGCAATTTCGCATATCGCAAGTTTGAGAGGTTAGGGAACCCCGTTCCTTTGAATTTCCAGTCAGCGAAATGAAAATATTTCACCACGTGTCCTATGGAACCAATGGTATAGATCTTATCATTATTTCGAAACTTCGTGGGCCTTCGTTGTGTTTGATCAATGGTCCAGATAAATCCTCGATCCGATGGCTATGATTATTTTGCAATTTTGCATATCGCGAGTTCGGGACTCCTATGGTAAAGTTTTTTGACACTTGACTCCTCAAATTCTCAGTATCTGAAACTTTGAAACATCATGGTTTTGCGGGATTTCGGTGTTTCTCATTTCGCGACTTCGGGACTCCTGTGGTGAAGTGTTTCGACACTTGACTCCTCCAATTCCTAGTATCCAAAACTCTGAAACGTCATGGTTTCACGGGATTTTGGTGTTTCACATTTCACGATTTCGAGACTCCTGTGGTGAAGTGTTTCAACACTTCCAACTCCTGGTATCCAAAATTATGATTTCCCGGTCTGTGAAACTCCAAAATGGAGTGTGCCTATTTCAGTATTTTCTGCCATGCGATCATCATTGCGTTGTTGGTCTTGTCGCCACCTTTTCTTGTTCATCATCATTGGGCTGAGATTGCCATCAATGAAAAAAAAATACTCTTCTTTCTGTCTACCCGTAATAAATATTCCAACAGTATGCCCCTTTTGGCATTGATGGCAACCTTGAAGAACATCCAACTATACCCCTGTAGCATCCTTGAAATTACAACACTTTCTCCCCCTTTGACATCAATGTCAATGAAGAAACACACTCCCCCTGAGCTGTTGTAGAACATACTCCCCTTGTCAACTATGAGTAACTTAGAAATACAGCAGATATTCAATAATGACTCCCCCTGACCAGGTGAACAGATTAGGTGAAAGAAGTTATAAACCCCAACTTTTGACGAAGATATCCAAAAGAGGTCACTGTTAATGGTTTACTAAAGATATCAACTATATGTTTCGTGGAAGGGTTATAATTCAACTGAACAACTCTGTTTGTAACTTGTTCTCTGAGAAAATGGTATTTTATTGGGATATGCTTAGTCTTGGAATGAAGCATAGTATTCTTGGAGACACTAATGGCATTGGTGTTATCACAGTGAAGTGGAATGGGATCAGTGTAAGTTACCTTCAAATCTGCAAGAGTTTGTATCATCCATAAAATCTGAGTGCAACAAGTAGCAACAAGAATGTACTCTACTTCTGTAGTCGATAAGGAAATAGATCCTTTATTTTTACTAAGCCATGCTACTAATGATTCACCCAATAAGAATGCTCCTCCACTGGTGTTTTATCTCTCATTAACATAGTTTGCCCAATCTGCATCTGAATAAGTAGTTAACTGAAAATTCTGATTTCTGGGATACCACAGACAATAAGTCATTGTTCCCTTCAAGTATTTTAATATCCTTCTGACAACTGCCAAATGAATTTGTTTAGGGGTAGACTGATAACAACCTACCATTCCAACAACTTGCATTATATTAGGACAGGATGTTGTTACACATGATTTTTGTCATCTTGGTGATGTATTAACAATGGTGTATTCAGGATCCCAACAAGGACCTTTTTCCTGAGAAAAATGGATCTTGTCTCCTTCCAAAAACATATTTTCAAAGTAATTTTGCATGTTTCATATGGCCTAGGGTGTGAGAATCCCTCATTCTCCCAAGACATCTTCATTTATGGTGCAAACTTCTCACAGTTTGCTCCATACATAGGCTGCGAACTTGTTTTCAAGCTTGGAAAAGAGAAGAGGTCTCGAGGGTTCTAGAAGAGAATCTTCTAGAAAATGAGCTGGCATTCGTATGGTTTTCATTTTACTGACTTAGATTTGATGGGATCATCCTCATCCATGTAACCATATCTTCATCTCCTATATATTGAGGGGTTTCTCATGGAAAGGTTTAAGCAATATTAATTGAATAATTGGTGAAGGAATTGTGTGAAGAACCCTGCTTAGATAGAAGATTGGAGACTCTAGTTGGTATATCAAGAGGAATTGGATCTTCTTCATACAAATATAGAGAAAGTGTGTGTGTTGGAACCAAGGGTCACTGAAAGGAATCTTGCGACATCAAGGTGATCAAGTTGTATCTTCTACTTTCAATTAATATGATACAACAACATGTCCCTTTCCCATAAATTCATTCTTACTTTATTGTGTAATTCCTTGATCATCTTCATAAGTTGACGTTGAATATATTTTTCTATCTTCACTTTGGTTGGTTTGTGTTTCCTTGGATTCGACTTCATGAGAGCACCAGAGAAAAGTAGAAGAAACAGAGACCTAAGGAAGTGATACAAAGGTATGTCACTTATTCCTCCTTATTAGCAGATTCAATGATCATAACTTAGGGAAAGAGTCATGTCCTGTCCTATTTTGTTCTAGATCCAGGTGGATCTAGGGAGATCTGTTAGTGTCCTCACCTACCGATTAGTCTGATAACAAAATTGGGTGTACTTAAAATAGCTCTGGAGAGCCATGTGTGGAGCAGCGCTCCCAGCCATACGAGTAATGATGAACAAGATAGTGCGAAGGGTCAAATCCTAGACCCCCCAAATGGCCACCTTTCCTTTGCTTCTTTCTACCTTTGGAACACACTATTGATGACAATTATTATTCATAGGCATCCCACCACCTCGGCTAGCAGTCAAGCTAGCGTGGTATCCACGCTGTGATAGTCCTGTTAGGAAGTAAATGCCCTCGATATCCAAAGACAATGTGTGGACCCCCACATGGAATACTTGTTGGTCCATGTCTCACATATAAACAAGGTACTCCAACAACCTGATTTGTGCCCTCATGCCCGGAATCTGAAAGAATTTCAAGAGACCAGAGTCTCGAAGAGAAGAAATAGTGCTTGAGTCATTCTCGACAATAGCATCATCCTATTCATGCTCTCTTTCACACCAATCCAACATTGTGATGGTTAAATGCCTGCACAAGGACCATAAGAAGAGATTCAGTAACTCATTTCAAGCCTTGACATATTTTTCATTGAGAAAAAATCAAAGTAAATTTTCATTTTGTGGCCCTCGCAGGTGCCCCTTTAGCACTGTGTGAGGTTCTCGCAGGTGCCTTTGGGGCCACCTATGAGAATCATGCATTCTCACAGGTCCTGTATGGCTAGCCTACGAGAATGCTTGGGCACAAGTTTTGGCCCTAAAACAAACTCAAAAACTTAAAATTTTCCAATGAAAACAAAAAATTGAACCATGAAAAGGTAGAAGACAGGGAACTTACCTCACTGATGGAGATGGTTCGCCAAATGGTTACTTATACCTTCCACAATCAAGCACTGAAATTTGAGGGCAAACGAAGGGTTTTGGGCTAAATTCTTGGCAAATTCACAATGACTATGTGCGACTTTTTGCAGATGTAACAACTTTGAAGTCTACATGAAGGAGTACGGATATTTTCTCTTTTTCATCACATGCTTAATTATTTTTTATGGTTTTTAGACAAAACCTCAAGCTTGGTCTTTGTTCGTTATCACACTCAAAAATACATGAGAACGTAATCGAGCACACTTTTATCACTTTTTCGGGCTCATAAAGGTTATACAAAAAGGGAACCCCCTGGAGTCCTCTTTAAGCTCTTTTTAGACTCTCTAAACATGAAAATATTGCCGAGCAACCTTGCTATTTTCACACTCGTTAAAGTATTTGAAGAAAACATTTGTTGGGCGATAACTTATCTCTTTTTCGGTCTCGTCAAACTACTTTATGAAAAGGGAACTGAGAGAGTTCTCTTTTGAGTGGTTTTCCAGACTCTATAATCATGAAAAACCTTCGAGTTTTCTATCTTTGGACTCATTAAAAAAACATCAAAAGACCCGTGATGGGATCAAACCACTCCTTTCTAGGGTTCGTTAAACATACTTCGAGGGAATTATATGAAGGATGAGCTTACATCAACAAGCATATGTTATCCTCCTCAAGCTTGTGTAAAAATAAAGAGGTACTTGCCAGAAATGGTGGGGGAAAATTTGGGAAAGGGATGTGTTTTCGTATTCATATTATTGGCAGTAAGTGTCACTCTTGAACATGACACCCCCTATTCATTATTTGAATCCAGTTTGGGAAATCCATTTGTCTCTCATTCGACTTTCT
>JASDQU010438075.1:37270-51004 GCA_032191745.1 Picea mariana
GTGTCTAGATCTGTAGGATTCACAGTGGGATTAATATCACCTAACTGTTCTTTGATATCAGAGAATTATAAAGGTTGAACCCACGGGCGGTTTGGTCGCCTAAGACTGGCTAAGGCACTATGTGTCTTGATAAGAGATTGACGAACGATCTCTTAGATATCACCACCTGTAAGATTAGGGGTTGCTGGCTCAACTGTGATCTGTGGATCTCAGGTTGAAGTAGTTGTTGTTTGAGAGGGGATATTATCTTGTGAATGGATTCTAGTCACTATAGGTGTGCGATTAGGTGGAGGAGGAGTCTTGCGACCGCCTTGTGCCATTAATTAAGTTCAGGCCCTCCTTCTAGCACCATTTGTTGACGAGAGAAATTGATTTTCCGTCAATTGGGAGAGTGGAACCGGTCCGGGGTTGTCTAAATAACCCAAGCCGTTTGGAATGAACCACCCTGATGGGTTTAATGGCTCTGTTGGCCGCTCTAAAGTATCCTAAGAAAAACCAAAGAGAAAACTAATCTAAACTAACTAAACTAATAAAACAAACTAAAACTAACTAAAACTAACTAAAAGAAACTAAACTAACTAACAATAAACACATTAACTAAAAACAAACTAACTAACTATTACACTAATCTAATTAAAACAAACTACTATATAAACTAAAACTAAATACAAATTACACTAACTATTCTATTAATCAGTTGTCTAATTACTAGTTATATTACTTATTCACAAATGTACACTATAAACAACCTATAGATTTAATTAAAATCTGCAAAAATCGTGTGTTTTCTACCCTAAGACAGCAAGATATGTTTTTGATTTTTTATATTTTATGAAAAAGAAATAAAACTACTGAAATTAAATGATCTAATATAAATCTACCTAGACTTATATCTAAACTACTTAATGAAAACAGCAAAGAAAATATTAACTGACCTGGAAACACTCCTAATTTGTCCTACGTTTGATAACGTTGAAGTTGTTCGGCGGAAGTAAACTCGCACTGGTTAGTCCATAAGCTTCTCATAAAAGATAGGCTCTGTTGCTCTTTGAGTTGTTAACAGGACAAACAAGACATAAAATAAATCATAACAATTTTATGATTATAAATTTCTGCAATAAGGGAAACCTGTTATGCAAAAAACTTATATTTTATAATTCAACTCATGAAGAAGATAAACCTATCATTCATAAATTGAACTAAACAATTGTTATGTCTCTTATACACTTAGAAGAAACTAGATATGGATAACAGTGATTAAAATTATATCATTTGCACATGATTAAGATATCTAAAGTAGTCATTAAACATATACAAATTGATATACACAACATGAAACAAAATATTGATATATTGAGAAGCTAAAGCTGTGACAAAACACCAAATTTTGCTTCAGTCTGTATTATAATTCCATATCATTGTTCTCCCATGAATGAGGATGAACATTATTACAAAAATCATAGGTTTATATAAGTCTCTCCACAGTGTAAAACCTCCCTGTGGATAATATCAAACAGTTTTACATAATCTGGGAAATATCCCAAAATCAACTAAACTAGGAAATCAAAATGCAAGTGAAATCTTTTGAAATATCCCCTAACTGCTCATCAAAGCCACTGCCATTTCGATTTGATCTACAATAGACCAAAAATAACCAATTAGAAAGACATTTCATCAATAAAACAATAAAAAATTGATCCTACAGACTTAGCTACAGAATCATCTGATTCTGTAGCTAGTCTAAAATAGCATACAGGACCAGATAGCAATCAAATGAAATCTTTTCAAAAGAATCAAATCCAATTTAATTTTCTTTTTAATAAATATCCAAAACGAATCAGTATAATTCCAATGAGTTTATCATTCAAATTTATCCAAATCGAAAAGTGATTCAAACGAAACAGGGTAAGAATGTTCTGCTTTTTTATTGCCATAAAATATGGTCAAATCATAACAGGACTATTTCATATCGAAGTGAAATATAGCGTGAATCATATAATATAAGATATGATATACCACAACACAATCATAATCGATACAATCATTTGTTGTGGCTGTAACAATATGCATAAGGTTCATCTCATTTCAATCAAATATGGAAAGATAGTTACGATGTTTGCCAGATTTGCTCATCAAACTTCGTCATAGATTCCAATCGTTGAGCATTTACACAGTCCTCAGACATGATCACATAGTGATAATAACCATTAACAAGAGTAATAATCATAGACCGAGTAACAATCAGAGAAAATCGTAACTGAGTTAAAAATAGAAACAAATAGTAATCTTGGGCATAATCAGCTTCATTCCCAAATCAAATTTACACAGTATATTTGTTGTAATATGAATTGAGCTGATAACACAGTCAAACAAAACAATGCGAATCGAATAGTTGGATACAATAGTTATGACTCACATCTATTCGCAACTTGGTTACACGTTAACAGAATAGTATTCGAATTGGTCAAAAGACATAAAATCACAACAGTTAACCATAATTGCCAATCATATCATCTAGAATATAACCAATTTCGAAATGCGACATTGACTGTGTTTGGAATTGAAATACCAGAAACGGCCTGTGTTTAGAAAAGATATTAACAACTCTAATAAATAACAGAGTATCCAATTCAAACTAAAACAATCAAATCCAATCATGATCAATCAGATCAGAACTAAATCTAATGAAAACCAATCTGAAATTCGATTAATCAAAACAAACAATAATGCATGCTTATTAACCAATTTCAAATCGACGCTATACATAGAGTTGTGAGTTCATCATATAAACAGGTGATAATCATACCAGTGCGATTGCTCGAACTATGCCAGCTTTGAGTTCACAACCATTGTAGCAGACTCCACATTCTTAAACAAAATCCAACATGTTGTTCGTTGTTTCTTATTAGTGGATGGCATCTTTGCCTTCTGGCTTGTGAGCCTTGCAACTTAATCCTCCAGAGCATGAATTATGGACTGCAGCATTGGCACATCGAGATAATACCTTTCCAACCATGAGCCACACTGATCACATGGTGGAGCAGTTGGTTCAGCTAGAGTAGGAGGGGGTTTTGGCGAGTCACCAGGGGTTTCACAAGGCATTTTGATGCCTGGATAATTAGGATCATTTTGCAAGAAGGGTGGTAGGTTTTTGACAAAGTCGTATGGGGGTTTGTCACACAGACCTTCAAAATAGGGATACTCACTTGCCAGGTAACGTTCAATCTCCGAGTCAGAATCTTCACTCACCATGATAGGGTCGGGGTTGACAGAAATTTTAGGTTTGTTTCTTGCCATGCGAGAGATTAACCAGGCATTTTTCCTGCCTTTAGAATTCACATTAGGTTTGGCCTTAGGCCTTTTAGCCACGAGTTTAACAACTTCAACATGTTTGTTCACAGAATTTGGTAGGTCAACAGGTGAGTCGGGTAGGGGTGTAGGTAGAAGATCACTGTAAGGCACATGGGGTACTGACTTGCTCTCGCTCACCACAGGTTTATCAACTTTTGTTGGGCTTGAGCCATCAAAATCATTTCGTTTAAGAAAATCATCCCAACAGTCTCGATGTAACCCCAACTTACAAACCACAAGCATTTTAATTAACCCAAAATGAAGTAGGTTGTTATCGGCATGGTTCTGTTTATACCTTTTAGACATTTTAAACAGACTCCTATGCAAGTAGTAAGGAATATTAAGTTCATAGCCCATGAAAACCATAAGTAGCTGAAGGTGGTACAAGAAAACGAAACCATACCGACCCTCGCAGGTGATGAACTGCTTGGTTATCATCACCAGGTCGTGCCAACGTTGCTTGAGCATATTTGTGGGCAAACCTTTGTCATAGGAGCTCACTCTTCATGACTGGAAGAGCAATGTCCACGGGACATCTTCCACTTTGCAATTTTTTGACCATTTTTGTCCAGTAGCAGGTAGACCGGTAGCTAAACTGAGAAATTGCTTGTCAATTTCTAACTGCACATCCCCAACCTTGGCTCGGCAACCATCGAAGGTTAACGCGAATTGCCAAGCCACACGAGGGTTAAAGCCATCAAAATTTTGTATGAACGAGAGCCATCCGAATTCCTCAAGGTTGGTATAAGCACCGTCGAACATCAACAAAGCTTGGCAACCATTGGGTTCAACCCTTACGACTGGAGCCATGGTGCGGGCATCATGGTAGGGTTCAGATTAAAAACACAAGAGAAAAATCGTTTGAGCTAACAACTATGAGCGCTCAATGAGGAGGAAAATTAATTTGCACGTGCGAGGGTGGTGGGATTACCACCACCATGCAGCATAGTAATGGCATAGTACAACACTGTTTAATCAATTATGACATCACTCAAACCACATTAATCGTTTAACACAAGGATTTAAACAGTGGATCATGATACCTAGGTACCATTGTATCGTTTGAAACTACAAACATTCAATATAGAACCAAACCCAAAGTTAATACATGCCATTGTAATAATTCAAACCATTAAATCAAAAATCTGAATGTTTCATCAACGCGCCATGTATATCTTTAGACTATTGCCATTCAAATATGAAATCAGACTCATATGTTACCCATGCGCTTGTTGCATAATGTATAATCAAAGTTTATAAAACATTGTGACTAATGACTTTATGAAATTAATAAGCCAATAGCTTATGATATTAGGGATCACATCATATAAAACAAGTTCAACCATGACCTTTACGAAATAAAATATAACCCATAACTTAACATGCTGAATGCCTTATCCATTAAATAAAAATCAAGTTGTGCAATCCAAGTAAGAGTGGGCAAATGGACATGGTTTGAAAATCATTCCAGCCACTTAATAGCAAACCAAAGGTAAGTGCCTTTCAGAATATCAATGAGAAGATCATGACACTCCAAATAACGATGGAGGAGTTTTCACACTTTCAGTCATGAAAACTGAATCGAAACCAATTTGCACATGTCGCATGAAATGAAAATATCATCATTTTGCAAAATGCGACAGAAATTTGAAGTTCAAGAGACATAGGTGTAGGCAGCTTTTAGGGCAATTGAAAAAATTGAATTGGCTGCCAACACGATATGAAAAAATGTATGAATTGTTTCTGTCCAATATGTCTAAGCTATGTTCCTTTCATTCATCATTGATATTTCCATTTGTTGTACTGATCTATTATGCCTCTCAACAACTCCATTTTGTTGTGGAGTCCTTGGAATTGTGTATGCTCCTTTGATCCCATGTTTATCATAGAACTCTTTGAAGTTCCATGAACTAAACTCCTCTCCTCTATCAGATCTTACTGCCTTTAATCTTTTTCCTATTTGATTCTTAGTCAGAGCCTTGAACACTTTGAATTTTTCAAATGCTTTAGAATTTTTCTTCAAAAAGGCTACCCATGTTAGTCTAGAATAATCATCAATAATCAACATAAAATAATTTTCTTTTCCTGTACCTTCTTTTCTTGATGGTCCACATAAATCCATATGTACTAACTAGAGATGTTTTTCTATTGAAGGAAAGTTTTTAGATTTGAACTGAGAGCGAGTAAGCTTTCCTATCTTGCAGGGTTTACAAACAGAGTCGTATGGCTTTGATATCTTCGAAAGATATTTTACTGCTCCATTGTTTCTGAGATTACTTATATGATCAAAATTTAGGTGTCCAAGTCTCCTATGCCACAACCAACTTTCATCATACTTTCCAAAGTGACATTTTTATTTTTCTTCTTTTAACACATAGACATTGTTTTCTGTTCTTATCCCTTTTGCAACTAGCTTTCATGAATTCACAGATTTTATTCTACAGTCTTTAGAGGTAAAAATGACTTCACATCCTCGGTCACAGACTTGACTGACACTAAGTATATTGTGTTTCAAACCTTCTACAAAAAACATCTTGAGCTTTCCCTTTTCCATTACTCAAACATACCATTCCTTTACCTTTTATTTTTCCTGGTGCATCATTTTCAAAAGTTACATTCCCTAATTTTCTTTCACTTAGAGTTAGAAACTTACTTTTGTCTCCAGTCATATGTTTGGAACATCCACTGTCAATATTCCAGGGATTATTTTGTATTTGAGCTGATAACACTAGTCCACACTTGTCATCTTCTTTTTTCTTCCAAACCTTGATATTTTGAGTAGTGGGGATCAAATCTGGATTGTAATTCCTTAAGTGACAGTCTGCAGCTTTATGTCCATAATTATGGAAGTTGTAACATTCTGGTTCACTGAATAATAGATCATAACAATTGTTATGCTCATAACTCTTGTTTTGTTTCACCTATGTCCTTCTCCCAGTCATCACAAGATTTATAGTTTGTGATTGTTTGTTGCTTGGTTGTCTCAATATTTGTGGTGGCAGATAATTATTCCTTGAAAAACTTGATTGCTCATATATAAATCCTAAAGAACAATTTATAGCTTTGTGACCAATGTTAGAGCAGAAAAAACAATAACCATAGAAAAAACCTTTGTACCTTGAAAAAGCTTGTCTTCTTTGAGAAAATCGATTTCTTCCATGCTGATGATTTACTTGAGCAGGGAGTGTATTATTTCCTTGTTCTACAGATTCAGTTCTGGCACCTTTTTCTTTACTCCTCCTAGGTGGTTGATTTTCTTTCTTTGTTTCTGCAGTGTGACTATTGTCAATGTTTGAAGATTTGACAAACTTGATAGGTTCTGTATTACTTGGATGATCACTACTTGATCCTTCTTCATACCCCAATATAGCTTTCAACTTTGGGTTTCTTTGTTGATTTAGAATGGAGGTTAATCCTTCTGAGGCTTTAATACTTGGTAAATTTTGGTGATACAATCCCTTAAACTTCTCCATTTCTTTTCTGGTTTTTACTATCTCTTCTTCTAAGGCTTCACACCTCGCTTTCTTCTCTGACAACTATTGTTTCAATATGTCTTCTATTTTCTTTGCCTCTTCTAATTCCACTTTCAGCAAGGCAAATTCTTCATCAGGCTGTTTACTATCTTTATCGAACTGTATTAGCAATTGTTTTTGTTTTCTGTTCTTAATTATGAGTCTGTCAATCTCTTCCAGTGCACTGATTAGTTCTCCTTCCATATCAATCATAGCTTCTTCATCATTATCATCACTTCCTGTTCTTTTATTATCATAATACTCTTTGGCCATAAGCATGAAATCATTTACCTTATCTTCACAAGGAGAGTCACTATCAGTATCTTCTGAGGAATTGTCATTATTTGCACACAAACTTTTCTTCTTACTATATTTCTTGAATTTGTATTTTTTTCATCATCAGAGTTCTGGTCCTTTTTCTGATGGGGACACTTAGATGCAAAATAACCTATCTTACCACAGTTAAAACATTTGAAGGGAAGCTTGCCTTGATATTTTCTTGATCCTTTCTTTAATCTTCTCACAAAATTTGTCTCAATATCGTCTAAATCTGAATTAGTATTCTTGTTTTCTTTAAATGATGCTTCTCTAGTAATGGATTTATCTTTGCAAATTCTCATTTCATATGTAGTTAAAGTTCCTATAAGTTCATCAATGGACAGAGTTTTAATATCACTTAGTTCTTCTATTGCAGAGATTTTTGGATTAAATTTATCAAGCAGAGATCTTAAAATCTTCTGAACTAAGAGTGATTCTTCAAACTTCTCACCAAGACCCTTCATGGAATTCACAAGTTCTTCAACTCTTAAAAAATACTTTCTAACTGTTTCATCTTCATTCATTTTTAGTTGTTCAAACTTCAAACATTTAGGTTGAAGTTTATCCCACATTTCTAAGTTTAGCAACCTTCATAGTTGCTAATAAGTTTATCCCACATTTCTTTGGCAGTTTGAAGATGCATCACCTTTACAAACTCGGCTTCTGCAAGTCCATTCAAGATAGCATTCATTCCCTTAGAATTAAAGCTAAATTCTAAGCTATCATCCTTGGAAGCTAGCACTACAAGCTTTATGTATCCAGTCTCTACTACATCTGAAACATCAACACCTAAGGCCATTAGGTATGTTCTCATTCTAACCTTCCAAAAGGAAAAAATTGTTCCATCAAACAGAGGAGGCTTACCGGTTGAAGTCCCTTCATGACTTGTCATGTTTAAGATTATAGATCTACCTTTAAATAAAAGTAACCATCTCTGATACCAATTGTTGAAATTACTAAGACAACTGAGAGGGAGGGGGTGAATCAGTTGTTATTCTTCTTAAACAATTTTAACAATTAATTAAGCCATTTTTAAACTTTCTCCAAGTGACCATCAATATTATACAATATATAAAGAACATAAATAATGAGCATCACTCACACATAAAATATACACAGAGACACATTTTCACAAGGAAACACATAAAGGGAGAAAACCTCTTCTTCTTCGAAATGATAGGTAGTCTTTTAAGTTCTGTACATCATCTATAATTGAGCACCAACTCAATGTGAGGCTACTACCTCTGTTTTACAAGATCCAACTTGTTTGAGAGCACCAAATCTCTGGTTTCTCTAGCACCCACTAGAAGGAAGCACCAACTCCTTGAGTATTCCAGCACCAACTAGATGGAAGCACCAACTTCCAGTTACACAGGCTCCAACCTGTATAACAGAGAACACTTGTTCTCCCTTGCACCACCCTTCCACCCTGGTTTCTCTACCTGCAATCAGATGAAAGCTACAACTCCTTCTGTTCAAACACCCACTTGAACCTTTGAGGACAACGGTCCTCCATAGCACCTCCCTACCACCTTTATTACAAATAAATGATTGAATAACCAACACATAGATAAATCAATTCTTACCACTTCTTCACTATTCTGCAATTCTTCTCTGCTACTGTATTCTTCTGCTCTATTCATATTTGGCTTGACTTGTTGTCTTTGTCTATCTGTTCTTTTTATATCCTTCTCATGCTCTTTGATATGTGCACATTCTTCTCTCTTCACCTTTTCTCTTTTGTTCAGCTTTTGTTCCTTATCTCTGAGATTTCTTCACACTGCGCATACTGTAGTTTTATCTTTCTATAGTTCAACTCATTTTTTCAGTTAGAACAACCAACATTACCCCGTCATTGCCTATTTCTTTTATACACTACCATCCCATCAGTTACCCCTCAAACCCTAGAACAATGCCTTGGCAACTGAAACACCAACCGTCCAAGAATTATGAATCAGTTTTTCTAAATGAATCATAACTGATCAATTAACTGTGAGGTGAAATAGTAGCCCTGCGATCATATTCAAGTTCACCCACACTATTGGATTAAATGATGGGTCTCATGCTTATTTCTCCATTTCGCAAATCGGCATTTCAGCATTCCTTATGATCAGATATCTTGACGCTCCATGTCGCGATAAATGAAACTCCAAAAACAAAATCTTAGCTGGACTAGCTCCGATAATTTTGGCATTTCACATTTCGGCATTCCTTGTGATGAGATATCTTGATGCTCCATGTTTCGATCCCTGAAACTCCAAAAAAAAAACTTATTTGTTAGCGCCTTTTGCAATTTCGCATTTTGTCATTTCGCTATTTCGCATATCACAAGTTCAAGAGGTTAGGGAACCTTGTTCCTTTGAATTTCCAATCAGTGAAATGACAATCTTTCACCACGTGTCCTATGGACCCAACGATCCAGATATTATCATGACTTTGAAACTTCATGGGCCTTCGTCGTGTCTGATAAATGATCCAAATCAATCCTCGATCTGGTGGCTAGGATAATTTTTTGATTTCACATATCGCAACTTTGGGACTCTTGTGGTGAAGTGTTTCGACACTTGACTCCTCCAATTCTTGGTATCTAAAACTCCGAAATATTGTGGTTTCGTGGGATTTCGGCGTTTTGCATTTCGCGACTTTGAGACTGTTGTGGTGAAGTGTTTTGACACTTGACTCCTCCAACTCCCTGTATCTGAAAATTTGAAACGTCGTGGTTTAGTGGGATTTTGGTGTTTTGCATTTCGCAATTTTGAGACTCTTGCGGTGAAGTGTTTCGACACTTCCAACTCTCGGTATCCGAAATTCCGATTTCCTGATCTACAAAACTATGAAATGGAGTGTGCCTATTTCAAGATTTTCTTCCATGCGATCATTGTTGCATTGTTGGTCTTGCCACCACTTTCTCTTGTTCATCATCATCGGGCTAAGCTTGCCATCAATGACAAAGAAATACTCTTCCTTATGTCTACCCGTAATAAATATGCCAACATAAAGATACCTCACAACCATCGGATCTGGAGAAGGTGTAGGTTAATTATGCACATAATTCATTTGAACTTCACCAATCCAGCCATTTTAAGCCTTTTTTTCACGAATGAGGAAAAATCCCCAAAGCTTTGAAATCCTAGAGCAAATCTATGTCGTAGATCATGGGGAGAAGTGTCAGTCGTTGGATTTGGTTAAGGACAGATTTGGGCCATTGGATCAATCACAAACTAGGAGGATAAGTGCTATGCATACAAACATATATGGGCCATTGGATCAATCACAAACTAGGAGGATAAGTGCTATGCATACAAACATATATGGGCCATTGGATCTGCACATAGGAGAATGTGAGCCGTAGATATCATGATAATTCAGAAATTTGACACTGTGGGACAAATGAGTCCTTTTGTTATGAGGTGGAAAATCTCCCAAAGTCTCAAATTTTGGAGTAAATCCTAACTGTTCATTGTTGAGGACAAGTGTCAGTGGATTAGAAAGCATCTAGAAGTTCGACGATATGGAATATCATTGTTGAAAAGTGTGTTTGCATAAAAAGGCTTGAATCCCCAAAGCCTGGAGTCAATCCTGGTCGTTTTTTGATGGGTGAGCGTCAATCGTGGATCTCCATCCTTCATCGATTCAATGTTTTCCAATTCAAGGGTTTGGTGGTGATCAGTAGCGGGAACTCTCGAAGCCCAGAATTCCAAAAGATATCCCAGTTGTTTTCTATGGGAAGAGAAAGAGTCATCAACCTCAATTTCGACATTCTGCGGTTCAGAGGTATTATGCATTGGAGTTGCAGGAAGTACCAAAGCCTGGAGTCCCAAAGCTCCTAATTATTGTAGATCTTAGAAAAGATCCCAAACCATTGATTCTTGAACACTTTGGTGGTTTTTCGCTTCGAAGTTCGGGGGAAGTGTTGGGCTGGGTTGAGAAATATTTTGAAGATGGAAGTTTCAAAGCTTTAGAGTGCCAAAGTAGTGAATCTCTGGAGAGAGACAAATTGAGATTTTTCCAGTTCAGCGTTTATGCGTTTTGAAGTTTGTTGGTGTGAAATCCGTCAAATATCGGAGTCTCAAAGTCCCAGAGTGGCATAGTGACATGGCATGCCGAAGACACCTAGGGTGATGTGGACCCACTTTATGCATGCCACATGTCATCTTTTTTCATTTTTTTCACAGACTTTGTGTACCAATTGGAACTTGACATTTGTCATCGTCAGTTGGACCACATGTCATATCCATATTTTTGACATGTATCACCCTTGGTGCGTAGTTTCTGAGGAGACTCCAGAAGATCAGAAATTTGGCATTCAAGAAAATTTGAGTATGTTGTTGAAAGAAACTCTAAATCATGACGCTCTGGAGATCCTATCCAGGAGTTCGCTAGTTCAACGTTTGGGGAGATTAACGCATTGTGTGGTCCAAAATTTTGAAGCGAGAAGCAGTGGAATGAAACATCGAAGCACTATTTTGGGATTTTTGCATTCGACGTTTGGGAGAAGTGTGGTGTTATGTTAGAAAATATCAAAGAAGCTTAGAAGCGCTGAGGCATCAAAGCTCCAAAGAAGTATCATTCAATAATTCCCCAATTCGGCATTGATGGGAATTGGGATGTGTTGAAGAAGAAACCTTTGAAGCTCGAAGTTCCAAATTTCCGAAGCTCTGAATAATTTTTTTTCAACTAAGCATTGGGTCATATCTCGTGTTCATATGAGATTTTGGCAAAAATAAAGGGGGTTAGTGCCCAAATTTTTTATTTTGAAGACAGAAAGGGGCTTTGAGAAGGATCATGAGGGTTAGTGATTTGTATGGATCTATAGTCGAGGGAAATCACAAGATCCTATGAAACTTATGAGAGGATCCAATACAGGTCCAAGAACTATTTCGTCTCGGAGGAAGAAAAACAATTGTACAGGGATTGCCTTCACAGAAAAGATAATTTTTCAAATAACCATAACTTTTTGTTCAACATTCAAAATTGAGCAAGGAAGTATTCATTGGAAAGGTACTGGAAAGAGGATTCCATGTATTCACCCATAATTGAGAATTGAGTAAATTATATCACAGGAAGCTAGAAAGAATCTTTTTGGTGACCATAAAAGGAAAAATTGTGCATATGTTACCAAAATTATATATGGTTGTTCTAGCTAACAAATTTTGTTGTATGCCTATTTTTTTTTTATGTTACGGTTACAATTAAAACATAAAATGTTCTATAGATGTCTGCAAATAGAATAAAGAAGGACAGAGATAGTTCTTCATTTTACATTTGGGATCTTTCAGAAGTTATCAGATTAGATGTTGGGTTCAATAAGAAACATGGAAAACCTAAATGAATTTCTTGTTTGGGAAAAACATTACAAATGACTTTTTTTCACATAAAATGTGAATTCTATGTGGGGAAAGCCATATACAATACATGATAATGCATGTACCATAGGTTCATATGGAGATGCAAATCATGGAAATAAGGAAGGATGGTTTTATAGAATATGAAAGAGTTTGGACCTAGTTTCAAGAAGGAGATGAGGAACTCGAGGACATAATGTTATGTCAGGAATATTCCACAAGATGATCAAAGGTCAAGACTGAAGAATGTTAAGATATGAATCTAGGTGCAACTGTTAAGTTTTTGGAATCAACTATAGGAAATCCACTCATGTTAATCAGAGTGCTCAATGGAATTTAGTTATAAGAGTAGCTCATTTATTGAATGAATTAGTGAAAGTCCATTCACACTAAAGGATGCCAATGTACAGATAAGGAAGTATAGTGTGGCCATATATGCTTGAAAATATTCATAGGTTAAAATTTTATTTTTCTAATAAAGAGAAACAAGGAGTATAGTGAACATAAGATGTAACATCTTCAAGGATCACTGCTACAGTTTAGAGATAACACCTCCATTATGGCTATCAGAGTGCACAGTGAAAGCATGGTATGAAGGACATCACTTCAAGGGTAAAGGAATGAAGATGCACATAAGTAAGGAGTAGTGGTTAAGGCATAAAACAAAATTCTATGGGAATATTGGATCTAGAATGATGCAATAAAACTCCTAACAGAGGAATTACTCAAACCTAAATATATTAGAGACTGGGTGAAGTTCATGAGTAATTTAAATAGTTTAAAGGTACAAATAGATGGAAACCAAGTTACACATAGTCTTCTACAACATTTGGGGAACTATGAAGATAATGGGAAGGACTATTGAGTGCATTCCCATGGGATAAGTGCATTGATATGGCATGATGGAAGGACTATTGAGTGCATTCCCATGGAATAGGTTCATCAATATGGCATGATGGAAGTTCATTATGCAACTTAGGTTGAAATCAGATGGGTTAGGAAAGGAGAAAGTAATGGTTCATCAAGAAAATCCAAGTGTTGATATGATTAGTGAAGAAAAGACTAAATCAATTTTCTTCAATAAATAAATTGGTGTTAAATATCCAAGGTTAATCTGATACCATGACAGGAAATATAATTTGGTCATGTAGGAGTTGGATCAGAGCGATCCAAGTAATAGTGAAATGCTGAAAATTAAAATCATCATA
>JASDQU010438075.1:51012-61811 GCA_032191745.1 Picea mariana
GTAATAGCTAGGGAAGCGTACTTACCTTTGTGTTTTGGAGATTGTAAACAGATCTTGAGTGTTGATCTCATCTATCAAATGTAGAGGCATTTATGCATAATGAATGCAAGTAGGTAGATTTAGTTTAATATATTAGACAGTTTCAGGAGCATAGGAGGTAGGAAGGAAAACGGATGATAGACACCCTCAACCCTTGTATCATTGTAACATAATTCAGAATTCATAAGCTATAGAGCTACAAAGAAGAATATAGGAGGACAGAGAATTTTATGCATTTTAGTTTTTATTCGCCATGTACAGGAGAACTAGAATTAATAGAAGAAAGTTTTGATTCCAATTTATGTGTTTGTTATGGTTTTTGGAACCACCTGTTAAATGGTATGTTGCAGGCTTGTTTGCATTCTCTGTGTGAATTCTATTTCAATGCCAATGTGTGTGTGTATGCTATAGAATTCTATGTTGAATGTTTGAATTCTGGATAAGGGGAGAATGATTTTCGGTTGTTTCTCTTTCTGAGAAGTCCTGCAAAGAGTGCAGTGGAGGGTCCACAAGGAGTGCGTCAACCAAGTTCTGTGTTTCATATCAGAACCCTCAGAGGAGATTCAAATTGTGTCTTTACAAGCAAAGAGTGCTAGCAGAGCACAGAGTCGTGCAATATGTGCACAGGTTGGGTGGAGTCATGGATTTTACCAATCCAAGAGAGAAATTGAGAGATTGTTGTTGCAAGTAGTGAAGGGAGTCAAAGACCCAAAATAACCAAAGGTTATTTGAAAGTTTCCTCAAGGAGTGCGTGCAGGGACCCTTTTGGAGGCCTTTAGTTTGCAAGTGAAAGTTCAGGAGGGTTAGAACCTTTCAATTGTTCCAAAGGGAGACAGAGGTTCAATTATTTCACAGGAGTTAAGTTTAGGAGGGAGGATGCCAAGTCATTTGGCTAGAAGTCCTTGAGAAGTTCAATCGGATGGTTGAATTGCTTCAGGAGGAAGTGTCGAAATCCCGTGAAACATTGGATCTCTTAGAACAATGAAGATATTAGGACTAAGTGTATTTTCAACACCCATAAGCTCAGGAGGAGTAGTGACCATCAGATCTAGATCAACAAGGACCGTTGATCTCGTATGTGAATTCGCGTATCGAAATTCGGGGAATCGAGTGACCAGTGGTTTGGGTCAAGTGTTGTAGATTTTTGATTGGAAAAATCTTGATACGACCAAGACCATTGGATCGAGGGAGGCACACAACCATCAATCTCTTTGAAGGTATTATTTCAAAGTTGTGGATCCATAGAGGAAGAGGAATGGTTGTTGGTTTCCCGCTTGAGTCGCAAAAGTCAGAAAAGAAGTGTGGACAAGTGGCAAGAGCTCACCCTATAAGTATAGTAAAGCAGGAGTGACATGTGGTGTGTGCCCGTCACTTTGGGTAGAGTCAACCTTAATTTATGGATCATGTTTTGGGGATTTGCAAGGGGAGGGCATGAGAAGTTGGTGCTCCAACTCGCGAAGTTGCGAGTTGTGAAAGGTGCTTGCATAAGGCTTGGCTATGGTCCTATAGGAAAAGGGGATGAAGAGAGGGGCTTACACCTTAGCCCATTTTCATTTCATGTTTTGGCTATTGAAAAGGGCCAGGGAATAGTATTCGAAGCACCCCAACTCACGAGACCCAAAATCATTTGGGGGCTTTGGTAAGGAGTTTAATTAACCCTTGTCGAGGTTTAGAGAAGATCCTACATGGATCTTGGCCTGAGAGAAGAAGGTCTGCGCCAGTTGTGGTATCAGAGCCTAGAACAAGTTCTTTTCTTTCTGTAGTAGAGAGAAAATAGGAATTTTATAGCCATGTCACCGAGAAGAAGAGAAAGGGCAATGCCTGATCCAGTAGTGGAAAGAGAAATGCGTGAATTACGTGTCAGGCTTGATGCTATGGAGACAACACAGAGGCGCACAGTTAACGCTGGCAATATCAGCGAAGATGAAAGTGAAAATGAAGTTGAAAAAAAAGAAGTTGCAGTCGAAGATGTTGCATAATAACGCTTATTCAAGGTTGTTTCTAGGATCGGTGCTAGGGAAAAAATGAACATTCCAATGTACGAAGGCAACTTGGATGTTGAAGAGATTCTAGACTGGATTAGAGATCTAGACAAATACTTCAACTATGAGGATGTCAAGGATGACAACAAAGTCAAACATGTTGTTACTATACTTAAAGGGCATGCAACATTGTGGTGGGATGAACTGTTGGATGATAGGTGTTGCAAGGGCATGTAGAAATCCAAATGTTGGGATAGAATGCTTGCAAAAATTAAAGCCAAGTTTATACCCAGATATTATCAAATAAATTTGTTTCGAAGGATGCAGAATTTGAGACAGAATTTGATGTCAGTGAAAGAATACATTGAGGATTTCTATAGGATAAACATCAGAGTAGGTCATTGGGAAAGCGATGATGAGAAAGTTGCCAGGTGTATGAATGGTCTACGATATGAAATTTAGGACGAGATGAGCATGATGACCATCCAAACTATAGAAGATGCGTATCAGATGGCTCTGAAAGCTGAATAGAAGCTGAGCCGAAAGCAAGGTCAAAGAGGGTGAGGTAGAAGTCAAAGAAGAGACAAGATGATTGCCCAGGATAGAACTTAGAAACCTAAAGAAGAGGGGAAGAAACATCAAACTCAACCTGAGAGAGGATGAATATCATAGGGGAGGTAGTATGCTGATAGAAATACTTTTCCTTGAGCTAGAGGAAGACGAAGAGGCAGAGGAGGTGAAGTGAAATGTTTTGTCTGTGGAAAAATTAGACATAAATCCTATGAGTGTCCAGATAGGAAGAATGATGGTGGTGAAACTCACATTTCCAAGGCTCAAGGATGGAATGTTGAGGCAGAGGACACTAAGGGAGGAAGATCTTTGATGATGAGGAAAGTTCTCTTGAAACCAGAAAAGGAGCCAGAGAACCCAGCCCAAAGAAACAGTCTATTTCAGACTGCTTGCAAAACCAAAGATAGGGTATGCAAGGTCATAGTAGAGAGCGGTAGCACAAACAATCTTGTATCTACAGAAATGGTAGAAAAAATGGAGCTGGAGACTGTTGTGCATCCAAGCCCATACAAAGTTTCGTGGCTACAAAAAGGACATCAGGTAAATGTCACTGAACAATGTTTAGTTGAATTTAAAATAAGAGGATATAAAGATGAGATATAATGTGATGTCATTCCCATGGATGTTTTTCATCTATTTTTGGGTAGACCATGGCAATATGACAGAAACTTGGTGCATGATGGGAGAAAGAACACGTACACTCTGGAGAAAAGAGGTAGGACGCACATGTTGTTGCTGGTTAAGAATAAAGAGGCGAAAATAGAGATCAGCAACACTGTACCTCTCATGAGTGGGAAGGAAATTCTTAAGGAAGTCAAGAAGAAGGAAGACACACAATTCATTGTGGTTAGGAAGCCTAGAATTGTTCTGAACAACACTAAGATAGATGATTTACTGGAAGAAACCCAGGAGTTGTTGGAATAATTTGTTGATATAGTAGTGAACAAACTACCTTGTTCGTTGCCACCTATTAGGAGTATAAGCCATCATATTGATATTATACCTGGAGCCAGTTTTCCGAACAAAGCAGTGTACAGGTTGACACCGCAGGAGAATGAAGAAGTTAAGAGATAGGTCTAGGACTCAATGGACAAAGGATTGATTTTGGAGAGCTTGAGTCCATGTTCTTTTCTGACAGTGCTCAGCCCAAGAAAGGACGATGGCTAGAGAATGTGTACAGACTCAAGGGAAATCAACAAAATTACCATAAGGTACAGGTTCCCATTGCCAAGGATGGATGGCTTGATGGATTTATTGAGTGGAGCAAAGTTTTTTTCAAAGGTTGATTTCAAAAGTGGATATCATTAGATTAGAATGAGAGAAGGTGATGAATGGAAGACAACATTCAAGACAAATGAAGGGCTGTATGAATGGCTTGTCATGCCATTTGGCTTGACAAATGCGCCTAGTAATTTCATGAGGTTGATGAATGAAGTCTTGAAGGATTTCATTGGGAAATTTGTCATTGTATATCTTGATGATATATTAATTTTCAGCAAAACTAAAAAAGAACATTTAAAACATTTAGTTGCAGTGATGAGGAGGTTACAACAAGAGAAATTGCTAATCAATATGAAGAAATTTTCATTTATGAGGACAAAACTCATTTATTTAGGTTTTGTTATCCCTGCAAATGAATTGAAAATGGATCCAGAAAAGATAAATTTGATTAAGTATTGGCCATCGTCGAAGAGTGTGCTTGAATTTCAAAGCTTCCATGGTTTGGCTAGCTTCTACAAGAAATTCATCTGAAACTTTAGTGGATTTAGTGCACTGATGATCGATACAGTGAAGAAAAGACATAAATATTTTCACTGGATGGAGGAACCGGAGAAGAGCTTCAACCTGGTGAAGAAGAAGATCATTGAGCAACCAATTCTAGTTTTTCTATATTTTAGCAAGACATTCTAGGTCAGGTGTGACACAAGTGGATTTTCCATTGGAGCAGTCTTGAGCCAAGAAAACAAGTCGATCACGTATTTCAGTGAAAAAATGAATGAATAAAAGATCAAGTACTCCACGTATGACAAAGAATTCTATGCAGTCATACAAGCACTGAAGATATGGAGGCACTATTTAGTTACCAAGGAATTCATTTTGTACAATGATAATCACGCTTTGCAATTCATGACTCGATAGGAGAGGTTGAACCAAAAACATGCTAAATGGGTTGAATACATGCATAATTTTACTTTTGTGATTAAGAATATTTCTGGAACTGCTAACAAAGTTGTTGATGCTTTGAGCCGGAAATGTTTACTTATGCAGGAATTCAGAGTCAAAACTTTGGATTTTGATAACCTCAAGGAAATGTACATGGATGATCCAGACTTCAAAGAGGCATATGAGGCATATGAGAATCCACTTCTTATGGATAGAATCCAATGGACTGAATACATGATCCAGGATGGATTATTGCTCAAGGGAAATCAGCTATGTATTTTGAAATGCTCCATGAGGGAGAATTTGCTGAAGGAAAAGCACAATAGAGGATTGGTCAAACACTTTGGTCATGAAAAAACATTCTCAAAGTTGAATGGATCATATTTATGGCCAAGGATGAGGACATATGTGAAGAAATTTGTGGACAGGTGTAGAATTTGTCAGCACATGAAAGGAAAAAGGAAGAACACAGGTTTATACCAACCATTACCCATACCAGAAAGGTCATGTGATGTCATGAGCATGGATTTCATATTGGGACTACCAAGGACATGAAGGGGATATGATTCAATATTTGTAGTGGTAGACAGATTTTCAAAGATGGAACATTTCATGCCATGCCAGAAAACTAGTGACGCAACTCATATTGCGAACCTGTTTTTCAAGGAAGTCGTCAGAGTTCATGTCTTGCCAAGGAGTATCATTTTTTATCGAGATACCAAGTTTGAAGGACATTTCTGGAGGACCTTATGGAATAAGTTGGGGATAAATTTGTCTTTTATCTTAGCATATCATCATTAGATGGAAGGATGGACAGAGGTTATGAACAGGATCTTGGGAGATTTGTTAAGGAGCTTAGTGACTGAACACCAAAGTCAATTGGATCACATTCTACCATAGGCAGAATTCACTTACAATGATTCACTCAATAGAATCACAGGGAAGAGTCCATTCTAGATTTTATATGGAATGCAACCAAGGGGATTTTCTGAATTGAAAGATTCAGAACAATTTGAATTCAGGAGTGCTAGTGTAGAGGACTTTGCAGAAGGAATGAAGGAGCTTCACAGTAGAATTAAGGAGTGACTGCGGAGTTCAAGTCAAGAGTACAAGCATAGAGAAGATCAACATAGGTGAGAACTTCAATTTGAAGTTGATGATTTGATTCTTGCAAATTTGAGGAAGCAGAGGTTCCCAAGGGGAAGATACAACAAGCTGAAGATGAAAAAGATTGGATCATGCAAGGTCATAATGAAATTTGGGAAAAACGAATATGAGATTGAATTACCTGATGGGGTCAGAATCTCACCAATATTCAATATCGCAGATTTGTACCCTTATAGAGATGAAGAAGAAGGAGAAAAAGATAAACAAGAAAATATTCAATGGACAAAACAAATTCTTGTAGCTGAAAAGCCACAGATGGAAAGCATAATTGACAAGAGAATTAGAAAAAAGACCAGGAGAAATGAGTATTTTGAATACTTGGTCAAATGTAAAGGAAATCCAGTTGAATATGCCAGTTGGGAGGATGAAACAACAATTCAAAAGCATGGATGAACAGTGAAGGAACTCATGAACAAGAGTTCATGAAAATTTTCAAGTGAGGGAGTATGATGCAGGAGCATCGTATAAAGCCAAAGGCATGTGCCTAACCAAAGGAGACAGCTGGAAAAGAATCGGAGGACATTTTGAAGTGTTTTGAAGATTAATGAATGGACATTAATGTAATATCTATGGAAGTGTACTTACCTTTGTGTTTTGGAGATTGTAAAAGTATCTTGAGCATTGATCTCATCTGTTGAATGTATAGGCATTTATGTGTAATGAATGCAAGTAGGTAGATTTAATTTAATAAATTAGACAGTTTTAGGAGCGTAGGAGGAAGGAGGGAAAATGGATGATAGACACCCTCAACCCTTGTATCATTGTAACATAATTCAGAATTCATAAGCTGTAGAGATGCAGAGAAGAATATAGGAGGATAGAGAATTTTATGCATTTTAGTTGTTATTTGCCATGTACAGGAGCACTGGAATTAATAGAAGAAAGTTTTGATTCCAATCTATGTGCTTGTTATGGTTGTTGGAACCACTTGTTAAATGGTATGTTGCAGGATTTTTTGCAGTCTCTATGTGCATTCTATTTCAATGCCAATGTGTGTGTGTATGCTCTAGAATTCTATGTTGAATGATTGAATTCTGGATAAGGGGAGAATAAGTTTCATTTGTTTCACTTTATGAGAAGTCCTACAAAGAGTGCAGTGGAGGGTCCACAAGGAGTTTGTTGACCAGGTTCTATTTTTAATCTCAGAACCCTCAGAGGAGATTCAAATTGTGTCTTTACAGGCAAAGAGTGCTTGCAGAGCACAGAGACATGCAAGGTGTGCGCAGGCTGGGTGGAGTCTTGGATTTTACCAATCCAAGAGAGAAATTGAGATACTATTGTTGTAAGAAGTGCACGGAGTCAAAGACCCAAAATAACCAGAGGTTATTTGA
The DNA here is from genome assembly GCA_032191745.1 of Picea mariana. Lineage (NCBI taxonomy): Eukaryota > Viridiplantae > Streptophyta > Pinopsida > Pinales > Pinaceae > Picea > Picea mariana. The sequence continues at coordinate 58,265 of JASDQU010438075.1, forward strand.
AAGTTGCCACAAGGAGTGCTTGCAAGGACCCTTTTGGAGGCCTTGAGTTTGAAAGTGAAAGCTTGGGAGAGTTAGAACCTTTCAATTGTTCCAAATCGATATAGAGGTTGAATTTTTTCATAGGATTTAAGTTCAAGAGGAAGGATGCCAAGTCATTTGGCCAGAAGTCCTTCAGAAGTTGAATCGGATGGTTGAATCGCTTCAGGAGGAAGTGTCGAAATCTCATGAACCGTTGGATCTCTTAGAACAACCAAGAGATTAGGATTGAGTGTCTTTTCAACACCCATAATCTCAGGAGGAGTAGTGACCATCAGATCAGGATAAACAAGGACCGTTGATCTCGTATGTGAATTCACATATCAAAATTCGGGGAATCGAGTGACCAGTGGTTTGGGTCAAGTGTTATAGATTTTCGATTGGAGAAATCCTGATACAGCTAGGACCATTGGATCGAGGAAGGCACACAGCCATCGATATCATCGAAGGTACAATTTTGGATTCGGGGATCCATAGAGGAAGAGGAATGGCTTTTGGTTGCCCACTTGAGTCGTGAAAGCTGGAAAATCTGTGTGGATAGGTGGCAAGAACTCACCCTGTAAGTAGAGTAAAGGAGTGACAGGTGGTGTGAATCCATTACTTTGTGTAGAGTCAACCTTCATTGAAGGATCACATTTCGGGGATTTGCAAGGGGAGGGCACGAGAAGTTGGTGCTCCAAATTGCAAAGTCGTGAGTTGCGAAAGGTTCTTGCATAAGCCTTGGTTGTAGTACTATATGAAAAGGGGCTGAAGAGAGGGACTTACACCTTATCCCATTTTCATTTTTTGTTTCGGCTATTGCCAAGGGCCAGGACATAGTATTCGAAGTGCCCCAACTTGCGAGAGCCGAAATCCTTTTCAGCATAGGAAAGGAGTTTAATTAACCCTTGTTGAGGTTTAGAGAAGATCCTGCACAGATCTCAGCCTGAGGGAAAGAGGTCTACACCAAAGTGTGCAAAGTAGATAAGAAATATTCTAGCATGGAGATATCAAGTCAAGAAGAACTTCAAAAAGAAATGAATTTCTAAAGAGAAATCAATAAGGAACCATGAAGAAGAAAATGGTTCTATGCTTGGTATAGAATGCAAAGGAGATGATACCTGACAAGAAGCCATCTCATGTGGCATAGTGTCATGAGTGACATTCCTGGAGGTTTAAAGTACCATTGGAAATTATGATGAAAAATTAATAGCAGTGTTAATTACTTCTAGTTAATTCTATGCAGTTGGCGAAGAAGGAATATGTGCATCCTTATAATATGTTATATATTGGCTACACAAGTCAAGTTTGAGGCTAGGTGGCTAAGAAAAAAAAATAGAATGGTGCAAGAAACCGCAAGTGATAAAGAATTCCATGAGGAAAGAGTTGAAGAAGATTAGTCCTGAAAATTAAATGGATGTTGAAAATCCAAAGTATATAAGACAACGTTATTGGAATTATAATTTGGCCAACTATGTGTTGGGTCAGAGGGATCCATAAAATGATACATGCTGAAATTTAATACCAACATAGTATTTGGATGGAAATGAAAAAGTATCCAAGAGTGATTTGGCTAGAAAGTGATAAGGGAAGAATTATTCATGTACACTGATGACAGTGAGGACACAAGAACATTCATGAATCCAAGAAAGAATGGAAGACTTCTAGGAACAAAAAAAAAAGTGATACAAGGAAAAAGATGTTATTACAATTACTGTAGAAGCAAACATGTTATGGCTTCTTGGACAACCATACGTATTTAAGAAAACTGGCATGCAAATGCTTCTGGGAGAATGCTAGTGACTCATTACTAGGGCATACAAATATGAATTGGAAAGATAGAATTCTTGCATGTTTGCAAGTGTTTCTCATGATGTTGTTTCATATGGAAGGAAGAAATAGAAAGTTGAAGTGTTGATTACAAGACTAATAAAATAGGCATGGAAGATTCTATTGTCATCAGCTAATCAGGTAGCATCAAATTTATTTAATGGAATCTAGGCAGGTTGATGCAGGAGCATCGTCATCAAAGCACAAGTGGAGTACCACTCAACACCCTAGCATGCATTTTGAAGTGTTTTGAATTTTAAAGATGGAATGTCATGAAATATCTTAAAAAGATTGTAATTAAAGAAGATATGAAATGTCAAGAGGTTGAACCATCGTGTGAGATCGATGGAGGTTGTATTTTCTTTAATGTAGTTAATAGCAGTATAGATCTAAAGAATTCGCTCTTATCTGTCTGTACTGATCATTTATTGTAATAAGACTTAGTACTTGAAAGATTTTAATTTGATAGGATAGCACTAAGGTAGTCGGAGGGAAAATCTCTATGATCCCTTCTTGTATAAATATGTGTATTGTATGCCCAAATGAGGCTATTGAAGGTTGCTAAAATTTGTTGAGTTTATTGTAGTTGAACATTTTTGAACCCTATCAAGTTGTATGAGCCAATGTACATATCATTTGAATGAATATAACATAGAAGACTTGATCCAGATGTTTGGTGTTACTGTTACTGTGTCTATCTAAATGAATGGTACAATTTTTGTTTTATTGTAATTCTCTATTATTACTTGTTCTTATGCTATGAATGTTTTACATGGTTGAATGTATGAATATGTGAGGATTAGATAAGTTTAAATTGTTTCTCTTCTACGATATTATGCAAGGAGTGCACAGTGTCCATAAGGTGTGCATTGACATAGTCTATCTCGACTCAAAATCTCATAAGAGATAACGTGGAGCTTTATATGCAAGGAGTGCATGTTACCCATGATTTTGGTCATCTTGATGGTTTATTAATGATGGTGTACTTAGGCTCCTAATAGGAACTTTCTCCTGAGAAGAGTGGCATTCATCTCTTTCCAGAAAACATATTTTTGAAGAGAGTTCGCAAGTTGCTTATATCCTAGGGTGCAAGAATGACCCATTCTCATAGGCTACCTTCAGCTAGGGTGCAAAATTCTCGCACTGTGTTACATAGCTAGGGTGTGAACTTGTTCTCAAGCTTGGAAAAAGATGAAGTCTCGATGGTTCTAGAAGGGAATCTTCTAGAGAATGGGTTGGCATTCGAATGGTTATCTTTTTACCGGTTTCCCTGATATTGTGGGATCATTCTTATCCAAGTAACCATCTTATCCTCTCCTATATATTGATGGGATTCTCATGCAAAAGGTTAAGAAACATTAATTGGAGAATTGGTGAAGGAATTGTGTGAAGGACCTAGCTTGAGCAGGAGCTTGGAGACTCTAGCAAGTCTATCAAGAAGAATTGGATCGTCTTCATACAAGGATCAAGCAAGTGTGTGTGTTGGAACCAAGAGCCACCGAAAGGAAGCTTGTGACATCAAGGTGATCAAGTTGTATCTTCTACTTTCGATTAATATGATACAGTGGCATGTCCTTTTCCCATAAATTCATTCTTACTTTATTGTGTAATTCCTTGATCATACACATAAGTTGACGATTGAATATATTTTTCTATCTTCACTTTGATTGGTTTGTGTTGTCTTGGTCTTGACCTCACGAGA
>JASDQU010438076.1:0-17388 GCA_032191745.1 Picea mariana
TACACAACGATCAACTTAAATCATGCATGCATCCACCTTCACGTATACATGCATTTACTTTATCCACATGCATTCACTTTATCCACTTTTAATAATAACTTATAACTCCCTCTTAAAAATTAAATCTCATATAAAGACTTTTATATAAAAACTCCACGATTTGCTCACGGCATGCTCACTTATGCTCCAAACTCCATGCATGCAAGAATACTCAGCCACGCAGTAAAAATGAAAAACTTACGCTCGCAAAAACAAAACTTCAATGCATGGAAACTATATAAATTTTCAAACTACCATGGTTCTCGCACCTCACCCTTTACTTGGCTGCGGGTGTTCGCACCTCACTCTTTACTTGACTGCGAGGTGTTCGCATCTCTCGAATACGCAGGGTGTGGGAATGTGAAGCATGTTCGCACCTAAATGAACATCAGCCTGAGAACTTCTTTGATTTCGCGGAAGCGCGAAAGGGCGAGTAATATAGGTTCGCACCCTACCAGAAGAGAGACCTGCGAACCTCTAGAATTTCCGCACCTTACTCACGTGGCTCTGATACCAAATTAAGATTGGAAGAATTAATTCACACAACACAAAACGTTTTCAATGCTTAACAAACAAATGGAGGTTACATATATAGCATGCAGATCACTGACTTAAGTGGATCTGATTAGCTAAAAATAGTAAACCTAGAAACTCACAGTTACAACAGTAATAGTTATCTCTTACTAAAGTAAGCTTTGTTCTAACAATAACAAGGTAGTGATCATCATCTTTTATTGTGAGCCATATTAATCATTAGCAACCACCTTGATCATTTGATCATTCATTTCTTATATAAATATGTAACCATAAGTCCCTGAAAATGGCTTAGCTAGTAGAGTGTGAGTTCTCTAATTTCTTATTTGTACTTTACAATACATGTAGATGTCATCCCCATACATGACTCGAGCATATAGTGCTTATTCACAATGTTATAATCTCTACTCTAATTTTGTACTAAATTGTATAAACAATATACTATATTGATTGAGCCATCCCCAGTGTTATGTGTTTGAATCTTATGTGATTGCATGATCTCTTACTCAGAGAGGTTGTGATTTGTGTGAAGGAGTAATTTATATCTTTGTCAAAGTCCTAGTTGGGCATGACACTCTTTATAACGCTTGACTTTCTTCAGCATGCCCAACCATTTTCATGCAAATGTTGCCTGTGTTTCATCGTGCCAAACCTTTTTTGCATGGTCGATGTTAGTCGTTCATTGTGTTGGAACTATTTTTTGCAACCAACACCAAACTCTTGGCATGTTAAACATCATATGGCAATGCCAAAACTCTTTAGCACCAACTCCATGCCACCCCAGTGACAACTTAACATGCCACATCATAGCCTAGAGGGACTATGTATATGACATCAAATATGAACAAACTGTAGCATGGGTTAGCCTAGGTTATGCATTAATGATCAATTTTAACCAATTCAACACATGACATGACCAACATAATTTGATATTGGAACAAGGTAGTGATCATCGTCATTCACTATGAATGAAATCAATCATTACAAACAAACTGTATAATTGATCATTGAATATATAATCATAAGCACTTGAAAATAGTTTTACTCATAAAGTATGAGTTATTCAATTTTTTCTGTACTTTATGATGCATTTAGTACTTATGCATGGGCGTTACGGTTTTCTAACTAAGAAGTACGATGTGTTTGAATCTTATGCATGGTCTCTTGCTTATTGTTAACACATCAATAAGTAATAAATGTTCAATTTGTCATTTCCTTATTGTTTTGAAAATTGTGCATATATGAGTTTGTTTATTGTGTCAATGCATATGCATTGTATGTTCTAATTTAACTTAATTCATAATTGCACACATTATTCATCACATGAATTAATTATTCACTTTTGTATTTTATTGTTTCATTGTATAAATTTGTATGGCTACATTAAATTATATTTGGGTTAAAAATGATGTTAATTCAAACATTAGTTTTGATACTAAGGTTTTTTTTTGTCACTTTGGGCTTCGAAATTTATTATATTTTTTTCTTTTTTAATATTTTTTACAAACATCAAATTTGTAATGTTAAATAAATGATTTATTATAGTGATATAAAAATTTGTGCATTTTATTAGGTATTTTTCATTTCAAAGTTTTTTAAATTTGATAATTTTAATGACAAAATTTTAGCGTTTTTTACGTTGAAGTTTCGATGATCGATATATTTCAAACAATGTATTGTGCACCTAAAACAAAATTCATACATGAAAGTTATGGCCCTTGGAAGTGAGCATTCCAATTTAGCTTCTTGAGGCCCCACCTTTCAACATGTTCAACTTCTAAGTTTAGGGTTGATGTATGTGTTTTTTTCATTCATCACTTTCTTGCGTCATTAAATTTGAATCACGTCTATACATCCTTTTAGAGAGAAAAAAAACCACAAATAATGTAACGTCCCCAACTAGGATGGGTGGAAATATTATGTTTGTTGCACAAATTATTATTTTTCTTTGTGTGATTTTATCAAACACTTTGTTGGAAATGCCTTACAAACAATTTGCATATGTCACCAAGATAGGAATATTGTCAAATTTATCACATGCACTGCAATATTCCAGATATAAAATAGTATGCAGAACAGAAAATATTGAGCAAGCAATAGCAGAACAACAATGATATATCCAAAACAATATCAGAATAACACTAGAAAGAGCACCTTTATTAATGATAGCAATGTTCACTTGCCTCTTTGAGGGGGCAACCTTCAGCAAAGCAGAGCTCTATTACAATAATATCCAAGACAAAAATATCCAATGCCTTCTACTCTTATTTATACTAATTCTATCTTCTAAGGAAACTTCTAGAGGAAGATCTTTCTAGAAGTTGAAGCTTCTATTAGGTCTTCTTGCATTGGCTTATTCTCCTTTATTTATTAGGCCTTATTAACTAATGTCGACCTTTATTACATAGAAAAACATATCCTACTAACTAGTGACCCCTGGAGAGGGGTTAGGATTGGATCCTAACATGCCCTCCCCCTTCAAAAGCAGTCTTGTCCTCAAGGCTGTAGGTGCGGAAACTATTGGAGTATAGTCGCAGGTTCCCAAGTCACATCCTCTGGTGACGTGTCCTTCCACTAGATCAACACTTCTTTGATAGTTCTGCCATGCAGCTGACGTTCACGGTGACTGAAGATTGCATCTGGTCGGAGCCAAAGGGAGCCTTCTTCATCTAATTATGGAAGGATGGTTTGGACCCTACAATTACGTCTGACTACTTTCTTCAAACAGAAAACATGGAACACTAGATGGATTTTGGAAGTAGCTAGAAAAGCTAATTTGTATGCCACTGAACCAATACGCTTGATGATCTGGTAGGGCCCATAAAATTTGGGTGCCAACTTGTGATGTCCCTGGGCTTTGAGAGATGTTTGCTTGTAAGGTTGGAGCCTAAGAAACACTTGATCGCCTTCCTGAAAAACCCTTTATGAATTATGTTGGTCTTCTTGTTTCTTCATGTGATTTTGAGCCATATGGAGGTTATCCTTCATAGCCGAGAGGGTGGTTGTGCGACCTTACAACATTGTGTCAATGGATTGGACCTTTGATGTGCCTAGAAGATAGGTAGTGACTATAGGTGGGCGTTGGCCATACACTGCTTCATATGGGGTCATTTTAGTGGTCTTATGATAGGAAGTATTGTACCACCATTATGCCAAAGGAAGCCACTGTACCCATTAGTGTTGTTTGTCCGAAGCAAAACACTGCAAGTAGATTTCCAAACATTTGTTGACCACTTTCGTTTGGCCATTCGACTGGGGATGAAAGTTTGTGCTCATGTTCAGTTGGGTTCCCTGCAATTTAAACAGCTCTGTCTAAAAGGTGCTTGTGAAAGTGGGGTCACGATCATATACCATAGAGGTGGGCATGCCATGTAACTTGAAAATATGATCAAGGAAAACTTGTGCTACTAGTGTTGGTGTGAAAGGGTGGGGTAATGCACAAAAATGAGCATACTTAGAGAGGCGATCAACCACCACCATGATGACTAACTTGTTCCCAACTTTAGGAAGGCCCATTATAAAATCCATGGAGATATTTGTCCATATAGAAGTTGGAATGTGGAGGGGTTGTAGGGCGTCGGGAGAGTTGATAGTTTCGCCTTTATTACATTGGCACACCTCACATTCTGTGACAAAATGAAGGATATCCTTCTTCATGCCTGCCCAGAAGAAATAACGACGAGCATGAGCATATGTCTTATGGAATCCTGAGTGACCCGCAATAGCTGATGAGTGCAATTCATTTAAGAGTCGTGGCTTGAGTGTTGAAGAGAGTGAAAGAACCAAACAATCCTTATATCTAAGAGTATTGTCATGCCAAGTGTAGTCGATGGGAGGATTAGTGTCCTCTTGTAGTTGTTGAATTAACTTGGAAAGAGTCGGGTGTGTGAGCCACTCTTGGCATACTTCTTCAATCCAATCAGGGACGGATAAGGATAAGGAAAAGAGGGAACCATCTTCCTCATGTTGGCGTGATAATGCATCTGCTACTATATTATCTTTTCCCTTTTTGTATATAATTTCATAATCATAACCCAACATTTTGGTCAGCCACTTATTTTGTTCTAGGGAGGATATTCGTTGCTCCCAAAAATATTTCAGACAATGGTGATTTATTTTTATCTGAAAATGGAATCCCAAGAGATATGGCTTCCATGCGTGCACCGCATGGAGAATGGCCAACATTTATTTTTCATACATGGATCGGCCCAGATTGCAGCCACTCAACGCTTGGCTAGTAAAGGCCAAAGGTCTACCATCTTGTGTGAGCACTGTGCCTATACCAGTGCCAGAAGCATCTTATTCCACCACAAAGGTTTTGTTGAGGTCAGGTGCTGCTAGGATAGGAGTAGCACACATGGCCCTCTTTAATTACGTGAAGGATTGCTCAGCAGTAGGTGTCTAATGAAATGCATTCTTCTTAAGAAGGTCGGTCAATGGCTTGACGATTTTGCCATAATGGTGGACAAATTTCCTGTAATGTCCTGTGAGACCAAGAAAACCCCTTAGGTGTTTTGAGGTCTTGGGTCTCGGTCATTTCTGCATAGCTTGTATCTTTTTTGGGTTAACTTTTACCCCTTTGCGATTGACAATGTGTCCCAAGTATTCCACTTCACTGGCTCCAAATGAGCATCTAGTCTTTTTGACAAACAATTGGTTTTCTTGCAACAAGTGAAGGACTTTGTCCACATGAAGAAGGTGGCTATCCCAAGCATGGTTGTAAATGACAATGTCATCAAAGAAAACCAAGACAAACTTTCGAAGGTAAGGTTTCAATAATTTATTCATGAGACTTTGGAAGGTGGATGGGGCATTGCAAAGGCCAAAAGGCATGACCAAGAATTCATAATGTCCTTCATGAGTTCTGAAAGCAGTCTTCAGAATGTCTGCCTCTTTCATGTAGATCTGGTGATAGCCTGAGTGGAGGTCTAATTTGGTGAAGACACAAGCACCTTGGAGTTCATCCAATAGATCATCAATTACAGGAATGGGAAACTTATCTTTGATGGTGAGTTTATTCAGGGAACGAAAATCAAGGCACATGCGCCAAGTACCTTCTTTCTTTAAGACCATCACCACTGGTGAATAATATGGGTTGGTACTAGGGTGAATTACCCCCGCCTCCAATAACTCATGTACCATCTTTTCTATTTCATTTTTCTGAGCAAATGGATATCTATAGGGACGCACATTGGGGGGTTGACTTTCCAGAAGGAGAGGGATGCTATGATCATGCTCACCCTTGGAGGGAGGTAAGGTTGTGGGAAGCTCAAAGACCTTGGGGTACTTGTCCAATATGAGTTGTAGGCTGGGAGGAACTACCTGAGAGGCATGTTTAGTGACTTGGATAGCATTAAATTGAGCTTTCACACCATGGTGGCCTTTCTTCAACATTTTTTCCATCTTGTGAGAGTTGATAATTTCGGGAGAGTCCGCTTGGAGACCGCGGAGGGTATAGGAGTGAGCAGCTTGGATGAAGCTCATATATAACTCTTGATAGTTCATTGTGATTGGCCCGAGAGTGTGAAGACATTCCACGCCTAATACAACATCACAACCACCCATGGCAATAGAGAACATGTGGGTTTTCAGAGTATAATCACCCGTTTGGAGTTTGACATTCTCACAACGGCCCCCACACTTCATAATACCACCATTAGCGATGAGGATATGAAAATTAGAAACAGGGCGAACAAAGCAATGGATCTCATCAGCAAGCCTGCGATGAATAAAATTATGGGTGCTACCACTATCAATCAACACCACCATCGATCGATGTTTGATGTAGCCCTTGAGTTTCAATGTTTGTGGGGCCGAAATACCTGAGAGTGCATGAAGTAATGGGATGGGTTCCTCTGGTTCCACAGGGGTTACAACAAGAGCTTTGGCGTGATCACTTGGTGGAGCCTCATCTGAGTCAAGAGTCTCATCGGATGGAATGTCATCGGAAGGAGATGAAGTGGATGCATCAATTTGGAAGAACTTTTGCTCGTGACATTTATGCCCTGGTGAATACTTTTCATCACAATAGTAGCAAAGTCCTTTCTTACGACATTCTGCCATTTCAGTTGGAGATACTTTTTGGACCTTCAATGTTTTTGTCGGAGCTGGGTGAGCCCTAAGGCAAGGACGGTTGAGAACTGGAGCCCTCATGGGTGGGGCCTGAAGGATGGTCTATGCTTCTTATGCTAATTGACATGCCTACAACCAGATAGTAGGATGATGCATGCTTACATAAGCTCGGATGGCTTCTTTTAAGTCATTGATAAAACATTCAAGGTAAAATGCATCAAATAATCCCTCAGTCCGGATAACCAATTGTTCAAATGTCGTGATGAAATCTGTGACTGATCCAGTTTAGTGTAGCTTGGTAGGTCTACCCAAGAAATGTGATTCCCTATCAAAAGGGGCACAAACTGAACATGTTCCAAGTGGGATTTCCTGGATAAAATTGTGTATGCCACTGCCACCACTTCCATCTTTCTTGATCCAGGTACAAAACCCCTACATGGAGTTTCGTCTCATCATCCCAAATATTATGGAGGGAGAAGTATTGTTCCATTTGAGAGACCCACCCTGCGGGGTTGGATCCATCAAATTTATGCATGTCAACTTTTGGCACCTTATTCCAAGAGGGTGGAGAACTTGAAGGGGAGTGGGAAGAATGAGTATGTTCATAATGGGAATGTTGAGRATCCTCTGTACTAGTCTCTACCTGCTTTCCTTTCATGAATGGCGACATAGCGTCCATGAGGGCTGATTGGATTGCTGCAGGGATGGAGTTGAGGATTGTTGTTTGTATGGTATTTTGGATGGATTCCACTCGTGATTCTAAGTTAGATAGCTGAGTTTTGTTGTCTTCTTGGGTCTAATCTCGGGTGGTTGGAATGGTAGCGGCTTATGAGGTGGCGGGACGAAAATCGGGACCCCAAAAAGTGAGATGTACTAGGGTGACCAGGACAAAGAGAGGAGTCCAAGGGGATAGGTGTCAAATAAGGGTGTCTCAGAAAGGGGTGGGACCACGAAGAAAAAAAATGCTTAAAAGAGAAGGGTACCACTGTGATCAGAATGAAGAGAGGAATGCAATGGACTAGGTTGCAAATAAGGGTGCTGACAGGTGGTGTGGAAATCCAAATCACAACAAATACAAAGATCCTTATTGGTTGTAACAACAGTTTCAAAACCCTCTTAAACACACAGATCTATTAGCTACCAAGCAGCTGCAATATCTACTAACAAGAACAACAATAAACCTGGCAATGATGCCCAAGATCTCCTCAATATATGTCTTCCCCTAGATTGTTTGGCCTTCGCTTGTGTGGTATCAATCTGCTCTAGAAAACACTTACCACCGTGATCCATTCGTTTGTACCTCAATAGGCTTGTAACCCCAATTTGTAGAGATCGTCATTGGACAAGGCTAAGCAACAAGCGAGGCCTTGCGGGATAAGGTTGACCAACATGTGGGGCCTTGCAAGACACCATGTGTTCAACCCGCAGGGGTGACTCCTATCACGGTTTACCCGAAACCCTCCTAGTCTCTGCAAAATTGATGACCAACCTCCTTCGGAAAAAATTTGTCAACTCCTTGCGCACATCGATCTACCTCCAACCGAAACAAACTCAACTGAAGCTCCAATGGAAATCTTGGATGGATTCCCCTCTTGTCTAGGCTCCAATGGAAATCATCGGTGGATTTCCCTCTTATCTAGCTAGGGTGGATATTGCACCACTAAAACCAAACCAATAGTGAAAGGGTTTTGCTAAACCCCAATGAAACAATGGCTCCAAGAGAACTTCCAAAATGAGAGATCAAATCATAATCCCAAAGTGAGGCCTACCCCTCCTTTTATCCTTTTTCCCAGCCTTCTAGAACTTTCCCCTTTTTTACCAAATCAAATGTAGCTTCTAAAATTTTCCCCTTTTTGACTAAATCAAACCCTAACATTATTTTCCCTCCATTTTTCACTTCAAGATTAAAACTCACTTAATAATGGTTAAGTAACTTATTAATCTAAAGTTACTTGATTGTCTTAATGTCACTTTAAATACATAACATCTCCTAATTAAGTGACCTTAAATAACCCCTTTTGACTTCCTTTTTCTTTACTAAAGAGCCATAGGAGTCATTTCCATTGTCGAATAGGGAATCCAAAAATGGGGACACGACAAATCCTCCCTTCCCAAAGATTGTTTGTCCTCAAGCAATGCCATCATGCCCATGGGAACAACAAACTGAACCAAAATGAAACTAATGATGATCCCTGGGTCCCAAACCCATTTGAAATATGCGGAGCACCTATTGCCCACAATATTTTCCTGCAATGTGCTAGCACCAGGGCCCCCCTGAAGGACACTTATCTGCAGAGAAACCAGATACTGTGAAGACTCTGTACATTCTCCATAGAATGTACCACCTAGGAACCTGATCCACTACGTCATATGAATAGGCTCCTGAAAGTAACAACTCTTTCTCCCGTCTGTACCAATTGCCAAATTGTCAACCCATAAAATATCAGGGTCCCATGCTATCACCAAAAGGGACTCATCATGTTGTCATTGCGCCACTTTGATCATAAGTATCTGACCATCCTACCTATACTGCATCCTCCAATCCTGCAACCCCAAGTTGTAATGCCTCAAAGAATCGTCCCCACTATTGAGGATTATATCCTGCAAGTGAATATCAATGGAGTCACCCAAACCAACTCTAAAATTAGACATCCAAGAGAAGTTTATGTGGCCACAAACTAATAGGGCATCCATGACACCTAACCTCCAAGTATCAAAGGGAAAATACCTGATACTCCAGCATCCCCAGCCTACCGCAATCATCCAAGAATCATCCAAACAATCTCCTAACATATCGCCCGCAAAGTCTCTCCATACAAGAATCCTGTAGGTGGTAAAGTCACCAGGGTCCCAAACTAACCTATATGATGTGAAGCATCCTCTACTCATAACATTGTTCTGTAAGGTGTTAATACAAGAATCCTCTTGGCTGCTCCTAATAAGCCAAGCAATCATAAGTTGCATAACTCAGTCAACTCCTCAGAAGACCACTTCTGCAAGCATCCACTCCTGAGCCTCCCAAAAGTAAACTCCGAAAAGTCAAACCCAGTGCTCTCCTCTCTAATAGTAGTTGAACTGTCAATCAATGTAATCCCAGGGTCCCAAACCAATCCCGAGAAGGTACTACCATGTTAACACTACACCACTCTGATCATCACCGTCAGACCAACGTGCCCAGTCTGTGTCCTCCTCTTTTGGAACCCCAAGCTGAACTCTCTGAAGGGACTGAAACCACTATGCTAGATCCTTTCCTGTGAAGGTGTCTTAGTGAAATATAAGCCTACAAATCCACAAATGCCCTAGATTTTGTCCCTCCATATAGAGTAAGTCTCGAACTCCCCTCTACTGACACCCCAAAAATAAAGAAAACAAATCATTGTCATGGCTTTATCGATCATCATTCTCATCTAAATCAATCTATCACTCAGATGAATTCCTGGATCCCACTGCCAAATTGGAAGTCCACCACTCCCAATACCTGCTAGTTGTTGTTGTTCCATAATGGTAACCATCATAGTCAAAATGATCCAAGTCCTTGGTATGCCATCATATGGTGGAAACCAAGTGCTAGGAATCAACTATGTGCCTGCTAATCTATTCAGCTCTTGCAAAACTGCACCTGGTAATCTGTTATCTCGATCACCATCAATGTACTCAAGTTAGCCATGGAATCTAAACACCTTCTTGGAAAGTATCCCTGCTACCTGTGGTGTCTCATACTCGTACGAGTACCTAGAATGCACTACCAAAGGTGAATCATGCGTAACCCTCGTAATATTCTCCCTAAGTGTGGACTTGGGGACTATATGTGTGCTACCTCTATAGTGGATAATGCCATCCATCATTATGTTAGCTGAAATCTCTATGAATTGATCCAATACAATCTGGATCTCCTCTTATGCTCCGACCACATAGCCCAAACGAAAGAACTCTAACATGGCTATAATCATGCCTGCATCACTCAACTGACTCAAGTGAACCCTCCATGCCTTGTTGAATATATCGCTAGCATCAGAAGATAACACTAGATGCCACTGTCACTACCTGCAAGACTGGAAAGTGTTAGGTGCGACCAAGAACTCAAGGTAGTATCTGAGAGCAATCCTGCAAGTATCCTTCTCTATGTCCCTTCTATGGTGATATCATAATTGAAGATCAATCTATGAGGAATATTCCTCTCCATGAAGCTCGTCCATCCACTCATCGATCCTAGGTGAACCAAACTCAATGATTTTCCTGAAATCCCTGTCTGGAGGTCTCCCCAGGGGAAACATCCCAAAAATCCACTATACATTATCTTACACAATTGTATACGGTGGTATACTACTGCACATCATTGTATCATCATATACCACCATGTATCCTATATGTTCCCCTGTATTAATCACTCCACTAATATCAACTGAACCTAAATCCTAGAGTATTGTATTCACAATTGTCCTATACTCGATCCCCCAATCAACTGGTGCATATACTTCCTTGTTGGCTACCTCCTCTATAGCTAAGCCTTGAGCCACAAGAAACGACTCATGATCCCTGCAATGCAAAACAAGTGCATTGTTTCAAACCTCTCCTCAAACACCTGCAACTCTGAACATTCTTCATGCGGAAAATCATCACAAGAGGTTCCTCCCTCAGATCACGAGTGTCACTCATGCCCTCATGTGTCACTCTTGCCAAAGATGATGGAGTCTCCATTGTTGTCAACGATGAAGAGCGTGCCAACCTAAGCTGGTAACAAAGCTCCTCGATGTCCCTTTCCTTGTCTTCGGTGAACTTAAGAGCAAGGTCCCTATCCATGAACATCTTCAAGTAATTAGATTTCATCTTTGTTGGTGTCTCTTTGATGATGCGCAAATGGGCACTAGTGAATCCATCTGAAAGTCCCTTTTGCCTCTCCTCCAACTGGGTTTTCCACATAAGGTCTTCAATAAATTTATGAGCATCGTCTGCCCTCATCGATAATTGTACAATCTGCTCTTCCTTGACCAATAATCGGTCCTCCAACTCTTTCCATGCTAAGGGTCTTTGTTTAATCATCATCATGTTAAGGTATAGTCACGTCCTCCTCATCATCGACATCATAAATGAGATATGGTGATGTATTCTCATCTTGTGTAGATGTTGTCATGCTTGAACTACCTTCATCATAAGCATCATGCAGAGTGAGAGATGTTCAATCCACAACATGGGCTGATTGGAACAGTTCATCATACTTATCATAAGATGTTGCATCCTTGTATTTTGTTGATTCGTCAGAGGTATACCCATCCAACACACTAGTGTCATCGACCTCATCAGATAGCTTTGATGATGTATCATAGGCTACTATTTGATCTTCCTTTGTGCACACATCCTCCTCATGGCTAGATGCATGCTCCTCCACCTATCCTGCATGCTCATCCTTCTTTACCTCTTGCCCTATGCTTTTAAAATAATCCTCGGGCCAACTTCCATGCACGAGGGTGTAATAGATTTTGAAAGATAAGGTTAATTAATGATTTGATTAAGTAAGGTAAATTAAGTTATTAAGGTATTAGAAGTTAATTAATTGATTAAATCATTAATTTATCCAAATCAATCAATTATTGAACTTATTGTATTTTATCATTTATTTATTTATTCCTTTTGAATTAAGAAATGTAACATTTAATAAATTGAGTATTTCATGTGTTTTAGGGGTAGGTGTAAATTTATGACAAAGGATAAGGCAGATAGGAAATTGATGATGGGGGGAGGGGGGATTCGAGAGGAGGAGGATAAGGAGGGAGTGGGACTTTGGAAGAGAGGATTATTGTTTTTCTAGAGGAAGGGGAAGCAAGGAGAAATCTGGGTGAGAAGTAATATTTTTCTTGGGGAAAATTGGTGGGTTTACAAGTGATTGGTGTTGCTAGGATTTTGGGCTCGGGGGCCAGGAAATCTGATTTCCTAGAGATAGGGAGCCAAAGAGGCTCTGTTCCTAGAGGGTTGGGAGGAAAACACTCAGTTTTCATGCAATTTCAAGCTTTTGGTAGCAAACGGTTTCAAACAACTCAAAGGAAAACATTTTCAAGAGGTATTTTACTAGTTTGTTGTTTTTCTTTGAATCAAGTTATGAATATCGAAATTATGTTGTAAATGTGATATTTGAGAATTTAATTGCTGGAAATTACTATCATGAAATTTACTATTAAAGCTTTACATTTGCTATCAAATTAAAAATTTACTTTTTAGCTATAAAGCCTTGGGTAGGGCTTTACATATGGTATCAGATCCCAGTTTCAAAACTGAAACCTAGGGCTTACCCACTCTCTCATGGCCTGAAGGTATGCTAATTGTTCAAAAAAAAATTATGGGACATGCAACCCGAAAACCCTTTAAGTTTATCCCTTAAACAACCCACAAATTTTGTTAACAACCCTTAAAGATTTGAGGGCCAACAACTAGAACCTAAAATCCATGTGCATGGCAGACAATTCTACCATGTCCTAAAACCCTTGTGAACACCCTAGAAACCCTTAGAATAACCTGTAGATAACCCTAAGAACCTTAATATGAATTTTGGAGTAGGTAAGTAGGTAGTAAGAAAGAGTCATGCAGGTTTGTACCATCTTCCCATCTCTGGTTTTGACCACCTGCTTATGGGTTTTAGCCACCTACACCTATAAGGGACAAACATCTTGATGAGGGTTAGAAAAGGTAAAAAAAAAAGATATGAGAAACTGCTAGCAGCCGAAGCTTTGTTAGTTGCGCCAACCCACGTATGCTCTTCATCTTCACACATCCATGTGTCGCCAATGCCTACAAAGATACCAATGTCTCCATACTTGGAGCCAATGCCTACAAAGATACCAATGTCTCCATACTTGGAAACTTTTCTAACTCATAGCACTCATTAACACATATGATTCAAAGCTTAGTTGACTACTCCAACCCCCTGATGCTCTTTAATGGTGTTGTGGTGCGATATTAATAGTGACGAAACATTCAAGTATTAACACAACGATTTCTATTTACCTCTTATTCGCCTTCCCCGTACCACAATGAGTTTAATTTACTCCCCAACACCTGTAAAAATCTTAAATTTTTTTCATTGGAACCCAGGAAGGTTGGGAAGAGAATGGACACACTATCCAACAGAGCCATAAGATATTTGATAACTTCGCCCTTCTCAAACTGCATCTCATCTTTGCTAACTCCACCCTCCTCAAAATGTGTTCCAAGAGAGAACCTTCAATATCAACAATTTGAAGACTCATCAAACGAATAACGCCCAATACATCACCCCCATCATTATAGTGCTTAAGATCCATCATAATTCCTCGCAAGGGTATTACCTGACCATGTTGGAAAACAATCATTATTACATGTTTATTCTTAGATAGTAATGTTCATGGAAAATGAGGATGAGTAAAAGAATTGATCCCGACTTTCATTAAATAATATATAAAAAAGAATTGAATGAGTAAACACTTACATATGATTGATGTAACAAATTATTTGTCCTACGCTAAAGACGAAGCAATGACAATTTCTTAGTGACATCTCTTCCCCATTTTATTAGGTGTTCATGCATATGTATTATATTCATATTTGTGCCCTCTCTGTGTCTGCATAAAAAAAAAAAAAAAAAACTTGATTTGAACCTTACCCAAACCATCACCACCGCCCTCAACTAGTCGAGCATCCATGTCGCACGTTCATCCCTAGTTATACGCTGACATGTCTGAGCCAAGGAGCAAGGGGAGAGTAGAGGAGGAATGGGAATGGTCGAGGAGGTTAACATCTCCTTCCTCCTCCCATGCGTTCAAGATTATGGCCACTCACCCAAGTGAAGGTCATTGAATACAAGCCTTGAGCCATTGTGAGCCGCAGACAAAGCCCCATAGATTTCAAGTCTATCTTCTTAGCCACTCGAACATGTTGACATCGTGGGTCGCAGGCCAAAGCCACATACACCCAAGAAACTTCAGTTGTGACTTTAAAACCCTCATTGGACATTGTTGTAGAGGTGTCGATAAAAGATGGGACGGTTGGCATCCTTGGTCGTTCCCTCCAAGAGGATGGCCATGGAGCCAGGGTGTGCCCATATGGTAATAAGGAACCTTCCTCTACAATATATGCAATGCTCGTTCGAGGTTCCCATTCAACGCTTTCACACGGATCCCCTAGTCAGTTGCCTGTGCTTTTCAATGAACAAGGACTTAAGTGTTTGAATCCATGTGACGTAGAATGTGGGGGATTGAGGACCGAAATGGGCAGAGGTCGGTTGGGGCGAAACAATAAAGGAGATGAGAGTAGGTTAGGATTTGTGAATAGGGAGATGAGAGCTAGGTTAGGTGTGTGGGGAGCAGGAGACACATGGGCCTCATGCAAGGCTCCACGCTGCCTACCCCATCCCATTTAATTTTTTTTATTATTTAATTTATTTTTATTTTATTATACATACATACATACAATACACACACACACACACATACACATATATATTAATTATTATTTTATTTAAGGTATATATACCTCTGGATAAATCCATTTACCTATAAAAATTAACGAAAATGAAATTAAAGATAATATAATAAAGAAGGGGGGGTGGGGGGCGCTTTATTATAATGTTGATTATAATCATAATGAATAAGGTTAGTATTATATTAATTACTTCCAATTTTTTTAAGGACTTAAATGAGATTAAGGGAAGGGCTAAACGTTTGATTAAATAAGTAAGATAGGATCATTGACGAGTACCCCATAGTGCTAGCATAACTAACAAGGCGAAAGAATTAGTAGCTTACCTGGACGAAGCTACCAAGCTTAGAGGCTTTTGACCCTGACCCTTAGCTACTTACCTTATAGGAGTAATGTATGTTTACAGACAAGTATAAAGAAACTTACGCCTAACCTCATCCTTGCAAGTTTAAGTTTGAGTAAAACCTATAATGCCCTAACTCTTCTTTAATAAACATTCGATTTGAATGTAGGTTTTGTATTCAGAATGGTTAGAAATCAGGGAAATCAAGGTTGGGGAACATCATCGCAAGGACCACCAATGCTAGTGTCGCCACCGCCATCACCTAAATTAGCTCTCATTTTGCACTCCCTAGAGGCTATTAATGAGACGTTAAAGGGGAACTAGTCAACATATGTGGAAATGAAACCCCCACCATTTGGAGTGGCTAACCATGAAACTTTGAGGGACTCATAGGGAGGGCCTTCACTAGGGGACATCATCAAAGAACTACAGAAAATCAAAATTCCAGAGTTTGTCGGGGGACATGCAAGTGAACGTGCAAAGGCATGGTTGGAAGGAATGACGAGATGTTTTTCCTTGAGAGACTATGCGTCCACATCAAAAGCGAAGATAACGATATTTTAGTTGAGGGATAGTGCCTTGAATTGGTGGGGTAATATGGATAGGCTGTTGCACCTTACCCCAGACACTGTCTCATGGGAGCTTTTTGAGGAAAGGTTCCAAAGGAAATATTTTCCTGCTTACTATGAGGAACAACAGGTAGGAGCATTTCATGGTCTAGTTCAGGGAAACAAAATTGTGGAAGAGTACGAAATCAGGTTCATGGAGTTAGTAAAGTACGTCTCATACATGGATACCGATCAATGGCAAGCAGAACATTTTGTGTACTGGTCAAACCCTAAGATAAGGGCCATGGTATGGATGTGGAAACCATCATCACTGGCTGAGGTAGTCAAAAGTGTTCGTTATGCAGAAGAGCATATGAGCTTAAATGAAGGTATGATATCAACTATTCCATAGCCACCTGGATTTTTGGGGAAGGCCTCTAGGACATTCTCCAGGGGAGGAAGCTCTAGGCCACCTCCTTATGGAAATAGAGTCGCACCTAGAGTAGTTACATAAGTCCACATCTCCTTCCTCTTCCTACGCGTTCATGATTACGGCCACTTGCCCAAGTGAAGGTCATCGACGACAAGCCTTGGGCCATCGTGGGCCGCAGGCAAATCCCCATAGATTTTGAGTCTATATCCTTAGCCACTCGGACATGTTGACATTGTGGGTTGCAGGGCAAAGCCACACACACACAAGAAACTTCGGTCACAACTTTAAAACCCTCATTGGACATTGTTGCAGAGGCGTCGATAAAAGGTGGGCCGACTGGCATCCTTGGTCGTTCCCTCCAGGAGGCTGGCCATGGAGCTAGGGTGTGCCCATACAATAACGAGGAACCTTTCTTATCAATCTCTCCATCACGCTGCTAATCACCTTCCTCTACAATATCTACAATGCCCATTCGAGGTTCCCATTCAACGCTTTCATGCAGATCCCCTGGTCAGTTGCCCGTGCTTTGCAATGAACGAGGACTTAAGTGTTCGAAGCCCTGTGACGCAAAATGTGGGGGATTGAGGACCAAAATGGGTAGAGGTCGGTCGGGGCGGAATGACAGAGGAGATGAAAGTAGGTTAGGGTTTGTGAATGGGGAGATGAGAGCTAGGTTAGGTGAGTAGGGAGCAGGAGACACATGGGCCTCATGTAAGGCTCCACGCTGCCTACCCCATCCCATTTAATTTTTTTAATTTTTATTTTATTATACATACATACATACATACACACACTTATATATATACATTATATATATATATATATTTAATTATTATTATTATTAATTATTATTTTGTTTATTAAAATAACCAAATAAAATAACAAAATTATTTTATTATTATTTTTATTAATTAAAATAACAAAAATATTTTATTTAAGGTATATATACCCATAGATAAATCCATGTACCTATA